>OZ023232.1:31953000-32224000 GCA_964006365.1 Trididemnum miniatum | reverse complement strand
TATGCAGGAATGCAGTGAACAGGACAGCTGAATGTTTACATTACAGATTACCGGCACTTCATTAACAGTAAATGTAGGCTGAGGTCATCAACAGTTGACAAGTACCAGCATAGTGCAAAAACTGATCAACTCAGTATTCGCTTGTTCAGAGTTACACACATTCTTACTTAATGTTATGCATTCGCTGTATCAGCAGACCAATGCATACCGGTATGCATGATGCCATGTAGTAGGCTACTGAGCTGCTGAGTGCAGGTAGACTAGTCTAGACTGGGAATGCACATGTGTAAGCCTAAATGGTAAGTTAAATCCTTGTTTTATCTGTATTTCTACAGTAAATACAATGCTGAACAACTGAATAAACTGCAAATATAAAACACGTTTCTTGTGCTGGAACTTAAGACAAAAAAACATTGATTTTCTATGAAAAAAAATGTTAAAAAAGGCAGTTTCTGGAGCATCAGCTCAGCATGTCAGTTTCCATAATCAAAATGCTGCTGCAACAAACTGCACTGCTTTGTTTGTTTCTATGCTGGTGTATCAGTGTATGACGTCGCTGTCATTTGTCACACCGGACCAATTTCCATTATCACCAATCAAAACGCTGCTGCACTGGACTGCTTGTTTGTTTGAAAAAAAGGTTTGTCAGTGCTCTACAGTCTAGACATTTCCTCAGGGCTGCAAACTCAATTGAATTTTATTCGAGTTTGAATTCAACCTATTTTAGCAAGTCCGAGTTCAAGTTAGAGTTCTCTAATTTGAGTTTTGCGAGTTCAAGTTTGAGTTCAGGAAAATGAATATCCAAAATTGCGACAACTTTTTCACCATCGGTGCTCATGCAATTAAAAAGATAAAAATATAGGTCGCAATGGCATGAGCAAGTAAATGACTTGCAGCTTCTCTTTTGGTAAGATCGTAACTTCAATTTACACAGATTGTGACTGCTTAAACAACAAACTAGACTATATTTCGTAGTGATCTTTTATTTCTTTTCAACAATTTAAATATCTTTCTAATGAACTCGAACAGTTTTATGCGAGTGCAAGTTCAAGTTTGGCAAAATGATCAAGTTCTTTCGAGTTTGCAACCCTGCACTTCCTAAAAATTTTTTTTTTACATTTGGTTTGTGCTGCTGTTGCTACTTGGTACTGGTACCTTAGTTTTGACCCTGCATAAAATAGTGTAAGTCAAATGGCTGTTCTCCGGTTGTTCTCTCACATTATAGTGGTTCTTCATTTTGATTTCACTATGGTTCTTGGTAGGCTATGATTCTTGATTTCACTTGCTTTTTTACGTCATTAGTGTAGACTACATCTGTCATAACAAAATTTTATTTTAGTGTAGATATTGTTTTCTGAGCAAGCTGCTAATTTGTGGGTGCGTTGTGCAATAATGAGTATCCCTGCTTTAAGTTTGTTAGTGGTAAATTCACTTTTTATTGCAACCCTTGCTTCTGATGAAATTCTTGGTTGTGGTGGATTTGTTAAGTCAGAAGTACCAATTGATTTTTCGCAAATTGAGGTGAGATTTTTCAATGCTTTGACAAGTTTATATCCTTGATATGAAATTTACAAGATTATGGTCTAGTTTACTGTCATCAAGACTGCTCTACTTATCGTACTGTGAGCACTGAGCAGTTAACGAGTGTATATAGCAGTAACAAATGCTGGAATGCATTTTTGCTCGGGTCAAAATCATTTAAATTCGAACGTGTTGGTGTCTGAAATAGCAAGGCTACAGGTCTTCATTGCTTGACTGATTTAAGACTTACAGTTTTTTTTTGTCCAATGCTATGCTTTTAGACTTACATTTTGTTTTAGGAAGTGGCTATTTTTATTGGCCGGTAACATTTGTCTCTTTTGTTTAGTTTATCGAAGTGTCTATTTCACCGAAAATTCCGGTTATCGAAGTTTGAAAAATCGTGGTTGCGCAACCGTTTTTGGTTCCTGTAGTGCGACTCTCACAGTAGGGGAACCGTTGGGGGATGTTTCCGGTTCCGCAAACCACGATTTTCGAACTTCAGTAACTGGAATTTCTGGTGAAATAGATGCTTCCTTACTTTATTACTTCATCACACTCTCGTAAAAGCCGGAGAGCGTAGTGGGGTATTGGTAGTAAAAGAAACTAAGTCCATACAATTAGCCACTGCTTTTGTTTTATGCGTAGGTTCAACTTTTTACATCTGAAGGTTTGTTGAAATATCAAACAGAATGTGCTCCAAATAATGGATATTTTATGGTGCCTTATGTTGAAAAGGTAGTTAGTTTTTTGTAAACAATTTTTATGATGTGTGTGTTTTTGGTGAATATTTGCATAATTGCATAGTCTATGTAGTTAGGCTATATGGTCTTAGCTTAATAAGCCTACCGGTACGTAGTGTTGTATGCAACATATGGTGTGAAATCCCTTGCAGCTTTTCAGTAACTGAGAGATCCCCTAAACCTGAATCTCGTAGATTTGATGCTAAAAGTGTGTTTCTAGAAATCTAACCATTTTAAATTACTTGCATTTTAAGCAAAATTTGTTGCTTGCAGTAGCATGCATGTCTAGGCATGTTAAATCGTTAATGGTCAAGCCATTGTGACAAAATAGTCAAGCCATTGTGACAAAATAATACCTCATCTTTTCAGCCCCAGCAAAATAAAACCGCAGAGAAATTACAGCTTAAGGACTCTTAAGATACCTATGTAGGAGTAAAATCCTGAATAGCCTATAGCTATATTTTATAGAAGCTTATATTTCAGACAAAAAAGGGGAAACTTTAAGAAAAATTATATATAGCTTTAAGTTGCCTAAAAGTAATTATCGTATTTATTTGAGCATAACGCATAAAATTTTCTTCCTAAACATAAACTCCATGTCTGGGTGCATGTTTTGTACTGGGGCTAAATTAGCCGAAGGAAGTTAGCTAAAATATCCCACTGTTTGATTGAAACTTAGGGGTGCGCATTATACTCAAATAAATATAGTATTTATGAAAATTATGGTCACTGAGCCTTAATAGTACAAATATGGTAGCTGCATTATTTTTAAGATTTAGCAACTCTGTTAGATTATATTATCTGTATAATCGTCTTTTTTAAAGTATATAATTGAAATGTTTATGTTATGTATCAAAACATGGTTCAAGGACAAGTTATAATCATCATACCTGGTAATAATTATCTGGTTAAGTTATTGCTTTTTGATATTGTTTAATGACCATGCCAGTAATAACACTTGTGTCTTTACAGGGAAACTTCATTTTGAAAATTCAACCTCCCCAAGGATGGCTGTTTGGTAAGAAAAACTTATTATATTTCAGTTACATTCCTTACATTGTGTATGTAGCAACACATCTTATGTGTTTTCAGAACCCATGTCTGTTCAGCTTGATGTGGATGGAGTAAATGATGACTGTTCAAAAGGAAAAGACATCAACTTCATCTTTAAAGGGTTCATAGTCACAGGACAGGTAAAGCTAAATTAAATTGAGGTTAAAGAGGTGGTACCACTTGCTTTATTTAAACTGGCACTTCTACCAAAGTTACCTTAGGTACCCGATAATTTTTACCTGATTCAAAGGACTCGATCTTAATTTTTTCATTAAAACGCCTTAGCAAATGCGTATACGTTTTTCTATTAGTTTTGCTTGATTATTTTGTTGATGATATTGCTGTTTTTAGATATCTAGCGTGGGCAATGCTAAGCTTGGTCCGAAAGGTGTGATGGTTGAACTGAGGTCTTCATCCAAAAATATTCCTTCCCAAGCCACATATTCGCTTGAGTCTGGTGAATTTGTGTTTGAAGGTGTTCTTCCAGGTGATTACCAAATTCATGCTTCACACAAGTCATACAAGTTCGACAAGGTATTTTAACAACTTTTTTGTCATTTCTATATTTTATGTAATGGGTGGTAGGTGAAGTGTTGTTTGACATTTTATGTGAATGGCAATGAAAAACAGGAGTTGGTTAACCAATGTCATATAATGATGTTAACACTCTACGAAATCAGTTGATATAAAGATTCCATATCTTATTTGTCTCTTGTGTATATGGAATGGAAAACAAGATGCTAAAACGCCCCTATAGGCTGTTCTGCCTTAGTAGGTTTCATTAGGCTTTAGGAATAATTTTTTTGCATTAAAACTTAGCCTAGTTCGTTAATAGATCTTTACTAAGGTTTTTTTTTTATTTTTATTAAATGTGGAGTTGGCAGCTTCTGTCATGAGAGTGCTACTAGACATTAGTTCAGATGCCGGTGCGGTCATCACTGTGCTTTTAGAGCGTCAGCACTGTCAGTGTGAAGACTGGCAACACAAAATGCGGTGATAACTTAGTGGTTTCTGGATACAATTTGAAAGGACAAGTTCTTGCTTTATCTCAGCCTATATCTGGTGTACATTTATTACTTTTTGCCAAAGGGAAACTTTCAAAACAGGTAATATTGTATTTATAAACATTAGTTTCTGTATGATAATTACAAAGATATCATAGGTCATTATCGCAGAATTTATTTGTGTCAAATTTTGAATAAGACGTCGCAATCAACTACCCAATGGTAAATTCGACTTTACTGGAACATTTTTTGCTTAATGGCGATTTTGTACCTATAAAGTCGGCTGTTGAGTAAATCTAAAGTTGCAATCAACCATTTCGAAAAAAAGACATTCAATGGTGCCCTGATGAAGACTGTAAAGTAAGGTTGCGCTCTTCTAGACACTCTAATAAGTGTCAATAGTGATTGGCGCCAGGTTTAATCTAACCTGTTGTAAAAGATCATTAATTTTAAAGCTGTTCCTTTAAGCTGTACCTTTAAGACACCTGACATCTAAACAGATTTTTATGTGTAAGATTGTATTAGTAGAATCGACTGATCAAACACGGTCTATATTGTTATTGACTTAATTTTCTACCAGTTGCAGTACTTTCGAATTAGTTAAGTTTCATCGGAAAAGCTGAGAGCATAGTTATTGATAAAAAGTGTTGTTTTTTTTTTCCTTTTTTACGTTTGGTGCTGATTGTATCTCTGCGTTAACAGGTTTCGGGCTGTAATATACCAAGACCCGAGGGAGCAGATAATATCGCTTGTCCTGGTTTTCCGGTCTACATTTGCACTGCGACATCTAACGGAAGTTATTTATTTGAAAGTCTTCCTCCCGCTGAATATGCAATAGTGCCTTATCATAAGGGAAAGCGAACACAGTTGAGTCACAATTATTGGTATACTTTTTAGAAAATGTGTTTAAAATAAAACATATTATATGTTGAACTACCATTAATCACAATTATGCAAATGTGCCGCATAATTATGTATTTCATACCTGTTTTTAGTATATTGATTTATATGTTGCTAGCTCAGTGAGTATTTGTCTCTAGTGTAGAAGCAGACCTTAAAACTTACGGTTCCCACCTCAATACCTTACGTAATTTAGCACCCATGCAGCACAACGAGAAAGGTAGAAACCTGCGGTAGCGATGGTGACTGGCAGCACTGTGCATGCTCATCCATGTATTAAACTCAGCTTCTCAACCACATGTCGCTCTTCATCCCTCGTCCAAGCAGCGGCTTATAGGGCAATTCTTTTTAGCCGGTTTGATAATGTTTTGTATGCAGTATACATAATATTATAGATACATCTTTTTTTTTTTCAGTTTCTCTTTTGTTGATGGTAAAAAAAAACAAAAAAAGTTTAGTTGCTACGGTATTTTATTGCCAATTAGACCAATCAGGCAGAAGAAGTTTCACGAAAGGTTTTTTAAGCGTTTTTATTTTTTTAGATACGAAGTGGAGCCAAAAGTGTTCACAGTGAAAATTGAGAACGAGCATATCACAGCAGATACAAATTTCCAAGTGAAGGGTTACTCAGTCCAGGGTCGGGTCTTGAACGCGGAAGGTGGCCACCCTGTACAAGGTAGAAAGAAACAATAAAATACAGCGTTATTGTTACTTTTCATGCTGCAAATGGATACAGAATTGTTATTGCGTGCTTTCACTGATTTTACGTACCCCTTGTGTTTACAAATTGGTAATTGCAGCTACTTCTCAGCAGAAGTAAAAAGGAGTAAAGTTAGCATCTTATTGTTCTACGTCGTGGAGATTTGCCATTCCAACTTATGTTCTCCTTCTGGAACGCTATAGTGGGCCATTGTCATGGGCTGCTGCTTTGTCCCTTCAGGAATAGACGTTTAGTGTCTGTGCCACGGAAGTCAGCATAATGGCCTGCGCTGGCATCAAAGCTGAAACCAAAATCTTATTAGAGTTTTGTCGTAAATTATCATTTTGCTTTTGTTAAGGAGCTCAAATCTTCGTGAAGGAAAAATTGCAGGATATCACCGATGATCAAGGTTACTACACAATCCAGCACAAATACGATGGAAGTAGGTGTGCTAGCATAGTGTTCTCTTTCTAGCTTCTATATTCGTATTTCGTGACACAATTCTATTAAAAAGGTGCCTCGACAGATAAAGGAGCAAGTTTAGATATTCTCGTGAAAAAGGAAGACATGGAATTTCTTCGTCAAAAAGTATGTTCTAGCTCAATAGTAATAAATACAGATCTTAACATTACTCATTTTGCATCTTTCTCCAAAACGACTTTGCTCCTTTGGTTACTTTATCCGCTTTTCATTTTATTGTTTTGTTTACTCTTTAAATCTTCTGTTTGAAAAATACAAAAATAATGCGATCAATGTGGCTAAAAATTTGAATCCTTGCTTGTATGGACCTTTCAACCCTGACTTAAAAACTTGTGGATTAAAGAACTGCAAATCAAGCGCTACAGCACTACTTTAGAGATTACAAGTTACGTGTCATATAGTTAGTGCTATTTCTGTTGCAATTTTACTGTTTTTCTCTATCGATTTTCTAGTACTTGAATAAATACGAGTGATTTTCCTCAATTTTTTGAAGTATTTGTTCAAACCACTCTTTCGGCGTGCTGATATTGGCATCGCTATTGGTACAGGATATTAAAGTTCGATTCCCAGACCGGTCAAATCGAACACAGTGTCGCCATTGTTGCAACGTTTTTTCGGAGCTGTAGGCTATTGCCCAAGCGGTATACCGCAAAAGTGGGCCCCTCCACTCGTTACATTGCGTAATACCTCGAGTATAATGAAGATTTGGTTTGATTTTAGTGCGTATATCTTCGCATTTACATAAATAACGAGTGACGAAGCAAACGTTCTTGCTTAGATTACTATCGGACCAACTACTCATCTCCTTCCAACTATCGTCGCTTATTCGTTTTCACTTTGTGGGCACGTTGATATTATAGAAGCTCCGTCCGGTTTTGACGCGACCCAGCTATCTGTGGAGATTAGGTCAACTGATAAAAATTCACCAGCGCAAAATTCACATTTAGATAAAAATGGAATTTTCTGTTTAATGAAGCCACCAGGTAAGTTGAAGTTACTTTGTTGTTCAACAGTTGTTGTTTTTGAGTACAAGTGTGTAAAAATAATCTCAGCGAAGCTGAGATTTTGCTACGACAGCTGGCGTAGTAATTAAAGACATCGCCGTCGGTGTGGGAAGTCATGGGTTTGATTCCTAGGCTGGTCAAATCGAACACAGTGTCGCCACCGCTGCGAGGTTTCTTTGGAGCAGTGTTACCCAGACGCTGATCCGCGTAGATGGGTCCTGCCACTTGTTAACTCGGTTCACCGTAGCACGGCGAGTTTAATGAAAATTTCATTTGATTTTGAGTAGTGGTGACGTGTAGATTGATGCAACGCTGTGTTCCCATCTCGTTTTTTTATTTACAAATGAAAAGGCTCTTAAGGAAAGCTACGGTTTCATTTTCAATTTAACAGCTGCCAAAATCAAAGCGATAATCCGCCAAAATTAATTTTTGTCCTGTTTGATTTTCGTCTGAGCCCAGTATCACTTGGCTTGTGACTGTTCATTATCAATGAAAAGTTTCTCAAACGATCTGAACGACATTCAGAGCAATGATTTCCTTCGTCTCTTACCGTTTTGTTAATAGAAATTCCCAAATTATGTTGACTACTGTAGGTGAACTTATTGTTGGCAGCTCTAAGCAACAAATTGCTTAGTATTTAACAATGCAATTTTTAGGCGAATATAAATTAAAAATAAATGTACCGAAGACCACCGAAGACAAGGGATTGGTTATTATTCCACAGTTTGAGAAGGTTTGGAACAACAACTTGGTCGAAATGTTGTTATAGTTGTAGCATCAATAACTAACCCATTAATAGGCACCAACAATTTTTCATTTTTCCTGTCCCTGCTTTTTGCGATAGCGTCTTCGCTTTACATTAACATAGAGAAATATAGTAGGCCTTAATATGTTGTGCCCGATGTAAGTGCTTATATAATATATACATGTGCAATTATATTCTACGTTTGTATTTAGATTTATGTGTCTCTACTTTCTATGCAACTGAATAGTTTCCCACTTTCGCATCATGGCTTCAACCCTGCTTAGCCTAACCTGATAGCGTTGGCAATAGCACCAGAACTGAGCGTCTTGGCCGTGTTATTTGTAATTTAATATTCGGACGGCACTGTGCAACATACCGTCACGTCGGCGCACGAATAAAACACATTGCTATCGGTGCGGAGGTTTGGGGTTCAATTCCTGGGCTGGTCAAATCCGACACAGTGTCGCCAACGGCTCGCCACCGCTGAGTTGTTTCTTCGAAATCGTGTTGCCCAAGCGCTAAGCTGCGGAGATGGAGCCTCGTTACGCGCTTTGGCGTAATGCCGCGAATATAATGAAGATTTGGTGTGATTTTTTTGTACACAATCTACTCATTGGTATTTGAAATCCGGCCGGAACCGGGATTTAACTCTGGCTAATGTTATTGGAGTTTTGTGTTTTTATCTGTACGATTTATCTTTTGATGACGAAGTTAATATTTTGACATCAAGTATTCTGACGTGACGCATGTTACAAGTACAACATACACATAAATTATGCGCATTGCGCAGTAACAAGCTTGTTGATGTCTGACAACTCGGCCGGAATTTTGCGGGTTTCGATCGGAACCGGAATAAATTTGCAAATTTTGGCCGGAACGGAATTCTAGTACATCTCTTTTTTTTTTCAGACAAGAATCGTGAACGCTCCAGTTAAAAACATTGCGTTTTTCCAACACAGAGCAGATTGCTTTGTGCAAATGTCTTGCATTGATAGCTGCGATAAAGTTCATGTTGAACTGACGTCCGTGGCAACTGGAAAGAAACAAAAAGAAACCGTTACGAAAAGTAACAATCAAACAAAAATACATTTCAAGTAAGATACAGGTTGTTGTCATAAGTTGTCATACCAATGTTTGACATTGTTGCATCAGGCGAACATGTAAATTTATAGACAACATTCAACAACAAGGCATGAAGAGTTAAGCATTTCAAATTAGAATTTAAGAATCAGTTTTAAAAGGATTATGATATAGACAGCTAAATCAACATGAAATTTTGTTTTTACGAGAACTGAAAGGCGTTTTGCAAATTTATGTGACGGATTTTCAAAATAAGGCATTCCAATTCGAAATAAGTATTCTTTTTCTTCTTTGTTTGCTTTGGAGTTGCTGTCTCGATGTTGGCCCAGTGGAAAACCCATTGTCATTCCTTCAATTTGCTCGTACAAAGAATCATCAAGCATAAAAGTTCCGTGTGTAGCCATAAACGTCAATTTTTGAAAACGTCTCTACTGAAAGGAACTGCGTTAGGATTATCTTCAGAGTATATGCGATGGGCTGTAAGCTCTATAGTTTCGTACAGTGTTAAGTTTTTTAAAATACCCTTTATTTTGAAAGTTTTAGTTGAATGTAAAGTACATTAATTTTTTCTCTGAAGAGGCCTTAAGTATGGTTCGAAGACGTTTAGAATTTGAATAAATATGTTATCAAGTTTGAATCTGCTGGCAATAGCTACTTTATTGTTCCGAAAAAGTACCTCTCTACCGAAGTAATTAAATTACCATTTCACTTCCTCTTGTGTCGTTCACTTTTAACATTGATTAGGAGTTTATTACCTGGCCAGTACACTGTGCAAGTCTATCGTGATGATTGGTGCTGGGTGAACGATACACTTAAAGTGGTTGTGCCGAAGGAAAAAGTGGAAAAACCAGTCGAGCTTGCTCATATCAAACAATCCGGGTTTCTTCTTGTGTGTGCAATTTCACATGATGTGGAGATGGTGAGCTTTGTCTTAATGAAGAGATTTCAAGGTGCAGTTCAAACAGAGAGCTGTGAAGTGTTCTAAAGCGACTTTAATTAATCTTGTTCATTTATTGCATTCAAGATGACTAGCCGCTTAGCTTTGTGGTTAGAGGCACTGCTGGTCTGGGGTTCGATTCCCGGGCCTATTAAATCTGACTCGGTGTCGACTACGGCTCGCCACCGCCACGACGGTTTTTGGAGCTGTTGCCCTGGCGCTAAGCCGCCGAGGTGGCTCCGCTTCTCGGTACACGCTTGGGTATAACACCGCGAGTATGATAAAAATTTGAGTTTTTTAGCTTTCAAAATTAAAAACAAATTTATGACGAAATGTCAAAGCTCTGATTTGAAGTAAAGTTTATTTATTTATTACCTGTTCTACAATGTTTTTGATCATTGTTGTCGGAATGTGGTATATTAAACAACCCAGAAATATTGCTTAAAATCCGTTTTTCCTATCCGAATCCGGTTTTCAGGTTATTTTTCACGACGGAGAAGAAGTGAATACGTTTTCCCTCAAAAAAGGAAGAAATAGAATGTGCCTGTCTCGCCCCGGCCTCTACACTCTGGACCCCCGTTCTTGCCATCGATTCGATATTCAGCCCCCTATTATTTACGACGCTTTGAACCCAAAACCCATTACTCTCCACGCGGTCTCTCATCAGGCAGTCATTGTCTTGGAAACAACCAAGACATATTTGGAATCAGATTTAAAAGAAGATAAAATTCCTGTGCAAATCCGTTCATCCAAAGGAAAAGGTATTTTTAAGAGTTTAACAACATTTGAATCTTGGTCTTGACTTGCCTTTGATTTTTTTAGTCATAAACTATTTGAAGTTAAACTTTTTTCTGCAGCTTCGGTTTTAGGTTTTGCTCAGGCAAAAAATGGCAGTCCTAGTGTTTTGGCTAGTCGTGTTTTGTGAATACCAAAAATTATTGGAATTAGAAATCTAGGGAAAAGCGCAATATTTTTAAGATTCACGTGAGCTGTTACCACGACCGTCTCGTGAAAGTTAATGATAGAAATTTTATTTTTGCAGTCACAAAAGACTACTTCGTACGCGTGGAAAAAGATCAAAAGAAAGAGGTAGGATGATTAATCGAAGAATTCTCTCACTGTTTTGGTTGGTGCTTACTGCTTAATGTCTTAAAAGGCATCAACGTGTTAAATCGTCAGTTGTTGGCTGAATTTGACACAGACTATAAATGGCTGGATGTCTTGGTCTAAAGAAATTGAAAACATAAATTTATGTGAAGTTAAATTCGCATAAAAGAGTTAAACCATTGTTGATTTTGTTTTTAATTTTTGGTTTTGTAGACTGACTTGGTTCTGTTTCGACTTGTATATTGGGCAAGTGACGGAGAGAAATTAGAAGTTATTCCGTCGTCCAACTTGCTCTTGTTCGAACCTGCAGCTCAGTCCGTCACAATGAAAGCAGGTACAATATTAATTGCTCGGAATTGTATCTTTGGTTTGTTGTTATTCGTCGTAGATCTTCTTCAAGCTGTGGAAGAGCATTAATTGTTGTGTTTTCGATTCTTAGTTTGTCATTAATTGAGATCGATAAGCGCTGTGGGTGTACAAAGCTTAAAACTTGGGTTTGATAATTGGCTTCGTCAATTTGTACCTTATCGTTAAAGTTCGGCATTACTATAGCAGCTTCTGAAATGTCAGCGAATTGGCTTAACAGTATTTGGCGTGGATATAACAGATCCTTGTTGACGGGTTCTGTGCGATTCGACACATATCTCGAGTGACTCGCTAATTCGAAGAGCTCATTTTGCAGTTCCCACAAATCTCAGCTGATTGATGGTATTTTTGACCCTGTCTTCAGTTATTTTTGCTTACAGGCGAATGTAATGAAGAACTTGCTCGTTTCAAAGGCATTGTGGGTATATTTATTACTGGTGAAGTCACGCCTGCACTTGCTGACGTCAATATTGCCATAGAAACCGGCTCCAATGAACTGATTGCTTTAAAAACAGGAGCAAATGGAAAATACAGGTGCGTGATAACAGAATTTATGAACTTGATAGTTTTACCTTAGCTGCAGAGTTGAATGCGATTGTTATGTTGTTTTCTTCTGCAAGACGATTTTTTTTGATACTGTCGCACGTCGTCGTGACTTTCACGTTTTTTCGGTGACAAGGAAGTTTGGTAGCGCGACAAAAGCTTCGAAGTTTTCTGCGTTGATTGCGTTTTGCTGCAGCAATTTTTCGTGATTGATCACACATCTTTGATACCATGTTAAAAATTTAATTCAAGTCTTTTTTCAAAATTCTCATATCCATCATTGCTTTTCTTCATAAATAAGTACCAAGATATCATTTGCCAATATTAGCTCTGTTATTTCTTGCAGAGTTGGTCCACTGCATCCTGATGGGACTTATGGCGTCACCGCCAGTCTGGAAGATTATGCAATGACCCCGGTGGAAGGAAAACGAGGTTATTTTATGGCGAAGAAATTTAGTAAACTAATTTTCAAGGTAAAATTAGTATAAAAAAAAGTCCAAGTAACTTTTGACAGCAGTGATGCTCTTTCGTCAAGTATTTTTCTGTTTATTGCATGTTTCCGAGTGTATTTTAGTAATAACTTTCCAACTGGTTTGTATGAGCTGTAGCATCGTAAGTTCAAAAATTGAATACGAATGGTGTGTCTACCGGATATTCGTAATAAAAAGCTTATATCATCTTTTTATTGCTATTATTTGCACCGTAAATTTATAAACTTATTATTTAGGGCTGCGGGATTTAAAGATTAATTAATCGATTAATCGTTAATTTACTTTAACGGTTAAATTTTTGTTTAACTATTAATCGGATTAAACTTTAATTTTTAGCCCATCTTGATTATAATGTTAGAGAATCTAGCGAACAGCGAAACATTGAATACAACTCTGGATTTAGCGCAATTATGCAGAGCAATGTCGTTAATCAATACTTTATATAATTGTGACGCAATAACAATGCCTCTGTTACGTTGCCCAAAATGATACAAGACTGAAAAAATAAGTTTTTGTTGCAATTTCAAAGTTGATAACTTGTATTAGTGTACACTGTACAGTTTTACCAGAGTCAGATGGAATGAAAAGGCATAAGAGTATAGTGTGGTAGTTTAAGAGAGCACCTCCTATATTATTTATCTATGATATGTTAATGAGTAAGTTTGCAAAATATGCAACATATAGATAAGCTACGTAAGTTGGCCTGGTGCATGGAGCGTCTGCCTCTGAAGCGGTAGACCTAGATTTAATTTCCGAGTCGGGTCAGACTACAGACTAAAAATCTAGTATAGCTTCTCATTCAGCATCAAAGGATAGTGTGGAGTTTTCACTTAATGAATATCGATATCCGAAATTGGCATTCTTTGCCAAGACTGTACTTTGCATACCAGCTACCTCAGTTCCGTGCGAACGGTTATTTAGTTCTGCTGGTTACATTGTTAAATAGTGTTAATATGCTTGTTTGTTTGCGTAGCTGGTTATCTGACAATATTTGAAAGAAAAAAGGCCTATTTCATTTCCGGATATTAACTGAATTGTAATTGAAGTACATGAAGAATAAATTTGTCAATCAATATTAGTGCAGAAGCTTTGATTTAATCGAAAATAACTATTAATTAATTGTTAATTTATTAAAAGTTAACTATTGAAAATAAATTAATCGTTACCACCCCTATTATTATTACATCGTAGGCCTTCGTTTTCGACATTGTAGGCAAATTATTTTTAGGATAAATTTGAAGGTTTTGGCTAAATCTTCAGTTTGTGTATTTTCACTTATAACAATATTAATTTGTTGCTGTAGATTACCATGGAGAATTCACAAACTCCTCTTCCCGGAGTTTTGATCTCTATCAGCGGAGGAAGTTACCGAAGCAACAACCTAACTACGGCTGATGGTACTTTGGTCTATACCAAGCTGGTGAGAAGCTTGTTTTGTTTGTTTGCTGAAGACTTAAAATTGGTGTTTCCAGCTTTCTAGTGATTTTTGCCCTAAAGGAACAGTGTAGTAGAGACTGGAGAGTTAGTCGACTGGTTTTGGTTTGTCATAATTTTGTGAAAAGCACTTATCCAATTTCCATTATATACAGTAAGTAATCGACATTTTGGCTGGCAGCTTCGAAGCAAGATTCTAAATTTATCGCCTTTTTTATGAGTGAAGGGTAGAAAATGCAGCTAAATGAATAAAAATATTTGCTAAAATTTGAATGACTTTTGCTGTTTCTACTTCCATTTTATGATAAAATTTTATGATTTTTACAGAAACCAGGAAGTTACTATTTCAAAGCAATAATGAAGGAATTTCAATTTGATCCTCCATCACAGGTTAGGGAATTATTTTCATTTCATTGATTAAAGTAACGACGCTGATTTGGTGATCGTTAAAGTCACGTGTTTGAACACTAAACAGTAGTCGGTTATGGAATGGGATTTAGCGAGTGCAGATCCATTTAACATAATATTCGCCCTTTCCTCAACTTTCTTTTTACTTCTTCGTTTTGCCATTTTTCACAATGGTTCTGTTTTAGGTTTTGGAAATCACGGAAGGAGGCAAAACCGAAGTGAATGTGATTGGAAAAAGAGTTGCGTTCAGGTAAGTGGGTTTTCATGATGAGTTTGTTAGGAATTTCCTTTCACTTGAGTCCGTAATAAGGGTGGCTTAAGTATTATAATTATTTTTTGTAGTATGCAATAATTTACTGAAATTGAAGTGCAGTTATGATCTAATACACGTTCAGGTCTGTATGTTGAAAAAAATCACATCTTCATTACATTCGCGGTATTACGAGTGGCGGGGCCCATCTCTACGAAATTACGTAGGCAATGTTGGCTTGTTTCCTATTTCTGGTGGCTAATGAATACGAAAAAGCAATCTCATTTCTTTTTTGTGCAAAAACGTAGTTCTACTGAACGTGAGCATGTTTTGTATTCCAGTGCTTATGGGGTCGTGTCATCGCTTAATGGGGAACCCGAAACCGGCATCCACGTGAGGGCGCTATCTCGTCCCGTTACCGACGAGTGTCGAAATCTGGTTGAAGAGGCAGTTACCGAAAACGACGGCACTTTTCGAATTAAGGGGTTGCGGCCCGGTTGTGTGTACGATTTTTCTGTCCGGGACAAAGAGGACAAGTTCAGTCGGGTGTCTCCTGAAAAGTTGTCACTCACTGTCGGCCAAGAAGATTTGACAAATATTCGATTCATTGCATTCAGACCTTTAACTGGATTTGAGTTATCGGGCTACATCGTCACCCCAGTCGAATTCTTGCCTTTTGTAAAAGTAAGCAATTAGTTTTTCTCATTTTTGTAAGAGATTGTCGGTATGGTGGCTTTGTTAAAGATAAGTGGTGTAATTCTCCCTGAGAATTAGCCTAACCAGTTAATTGATGACGTTGTCGGCAAAGTTTAAATTTATTAATAAGAACGATATGAGCAAGCCGCAGCCCGCACGTTATTCCATTCAAATTTGCCGTTCTAGCTGCTCGTAACAAAGCCTCTAAGCCGAGTGGATAGAGAGCGTTTACCTCGACCTGCAACACTTAGGTTTAAAGGGCAAGCCCAGTGTGGAGAGCAAGCTGGCAAGTTTACCTGGGCAGTTGGGAATAGCAGAAACTCTTGTATGCTGCGCAAACGAGTAGGCCTAACTTTAATGTTTTCACTTAGATTGTTTTGTATCGAGCTGGCGAAAGTGCATCAACTGCTCCCGTTCATGTTGTGTCGATGACGAAAGAAACTCCATTTTTCCAGCTTCCCGTCTTACCTCGAGATAGCAAAGAATACGTCGCCAGGTTGGAATCGTCTCTTCCCACCTCTTTGTACGACTACACGGCTCCTGCCGCTGGATTCTTCGCGGTTGGTCCACATAAACATGTAACTTTCAACTTCGATCCACAGGTATGATAAAACAGCTGAAATTCGAACAATGTTAGTCAATGTGTTTTGCTTTGCTAATTTTTCATATCACTGCGGCAAGTGCTCTGGAAACGTCAGATTTTTTGGTTATTGTCGAGGATGATTCATAAAATATTTGTTTTATTTCAGAAAAAGCCGATTGAACTTGAAACTTCGCAAGCGCCCATTATAGCATTACCACTAACTCTTATCGTAATATTTTTGTCTTATCATCACGCCACGGTGAGTACTAAGTATTTTCGAACCCACAGCTCCTACTGTACCTCTGGTATTGTGCTTATCAACCGCTTAATAGATCCTTTAGTTAAAGCAGTAGTTCTTTAGTAGTCCTTTAGTTAAAGCAATGCATCGTACTTTGCCACAGCCCACCTACAAAGGTCTGATTCCGCTGCCAATCATGGAAAATTAGCAGGTGGTTGACGGCAAGGTTTTATATTCAATTGGGTTACAATACTTAAAAAACACAATGACTTCCGTCAAATAGAACAGCTGCAGCGGGCGCTCTTTCGACCTGAAACTGAACCTTAGCTATAAAGCGAAATCTCTCACCCATGTATTTATTGTAAGCTTGATGTGAAATTCGTCCACTGCGTAGTAGTAGGCTGACTCTCGTTTCAGCAATTTGTCTGTTTTCTTGGGAGCTGAAAGACTTATGATCGCTTCAATTATTTAAGGAAGCTAGCAATAAGCTCGACAGAGCTTGTTCTAGTGAGTTTTTTTCTAAAATATCAAAGGTGTATAAAGTCATAAAACCAGCTTTCTCAAGTTTTTTTACCTTGTCCAATGTCCACATGTTCTATTTTAGTTGGCCTTAGACCCGTAATTCCAGCTTCTTCATCATAAATAACTTTTTAATGTCACAATTACTTTTTTGGACTATGACATTAAAGCTTTCTTGTTCAAAAAAGTAATTGTGACATCAAAAAATTAAATATGATGCAGAAACCAAAGCCAAAAACCGCAGGCCTTAAACCAACTAAAATTAAACATGTGGACAATGTGAATGTCTCCCAACTATCGTAGCTTATAGCGCTCTGTACTCCCAGTAGATTTTTGGCAAGGGCTAAGTTACCCTTGATATGTGTTGTTTAGGTGCTTACTATGTTGAAGCAAGCACTCTCGTCTCTCAGCAAGAGAGGTAGCAGTGATAATGCTTCAAGAGGGGGAAGGAAAACTAGAAAGTAGGCTAATTTATTTTAGCACAAATGCGATGGCATCAACTCCAGAAACTATCTAAAACACAAGTTCAAAAAATGGAAGTAATATTTGAGAAACTACGTACATTTTCCTTGTGATTGTTTTGAAGGAGATTAACTTGATATTTGTGCGTCATTGATTGAGTGATTACCACTTCCGATATTAATTTATTTGACGCAATTCACGCAAAGTCGTTAGCACACTTCCTTTTAAATGTCGTTGCGTCGTCAATGTTTGTAATGTTGTTTGTATTTTCTTAATGTTAGAAAATTCTTATTGTGATTACTGTGTCAGCAACACAGATTGATGCTTTTTTTCAAACGTTTTATGCAAATTCAAAATAAAATCTTTATCGTACAAAAATCTGATGCAGCGAGATAACACTTACTGATAATTGCTTCAGTCGTTTTATAAGTGGAACAAGTGGCATGTGCGCCCCTTCCCTGGCTTCTGATCACCCAAAAAGCTGAAACATTGTGCCTTAATTGTCTCGTAGCGTCCAGTACTTTTTTAAGGTTCAGCTTGAGGAACCATTAAGCAATTTATAACGTAAAACAGCTTTCTACACTATTGTGGAAGCAGATTTTGAAAGACAGTTTCGGTTTCTGGCGACGCCTTTAAAAAAACACTGACTGTGTCCACAAGCACAGTTTAAGTGGTTAAAAGGCCCAAGGGCATTTAGCATCACAACTTTTTGAACTCCTAATCACTTGTTTCAATTATGACAACAAAAATTGATTTCGATATATAAAGACCGTGAGCCACTGTAACTGTTTAAACTGGACGTTGAATAAAATTGTTAACCTGTTTTATTTTTGCAAAAAACTGTTATGTAAGTCCATCGAAAAGAAAAAGACAGCGCTGGTGCTGTAGGCGAATCACATAATCCTGTCGGTAGTCGACAACTAAAACGCGGGAGACAACTAGAAACGGTGCAATCAAACGAAGTAAAGTCCATAGTTCACGTGGCTAAACACGTTTTACGAAACGACAATAACTGCAACTAAACTCGAGTTCGAGACGTACTTCAAATAACAATTCCCCTCACAAAAATTTCTGCCTACGCCCCCCCGTCTGAGAACCTACCACCCCATTACAGCCACTTGGGTGAAATTTGGTTTCATTGTCATGTTGTCTTGGGTAGCATTGAAAGTGTGCGTTACGAGAAACGGACCCAGATATTCCACTAACAAGTTGGTTGGTGATCTGCGCGGCACGTTTTCAGACAAAAAGAGAATTTAGTCGTTGAAAGTTGCGGTGGCAAGACTAAAAAACATAAGAAATTCCGACAAAAATGCGAGACCATGCGGAATGGGTCATTTTAAAGTGCTTTTCACAACACAATTTTTACGTTTCTGACCTTGATTTTTTCCCATTAGTGCGCTTTTACCTGTTACATCCTAGGGTGGGTGGAGTCGGGGTAGAAATATGAATCTTGCTGATCTTCGCAGTTCGTGCCACGTTTACTTCCAACAGCAAGGTGGTTAGAGGCCTATTCTGCTTACTGTTTATCGCCATCTGCAACACATGTTCGGGTAAACTGTCTTAAAACAAGCGAGGCAGAGCTTAGCTCGATCCGAAGTGGTTTTAGGAGCTTAATTCTTAATCATGAGGTTTGAGTTCGAACTTGAGTCTACTCGGCGATAGATAAAAACTAGTAGCAAAAGTTTTTACAAATTCTGAGGGTATACAGATAAGCTACTATTGATAGCCCAAACAAATGTTGTAACGCAAATTTGCACACAAAAAATTTAAAATTGCTTTGCACTTTCTACTGTAGTTACGTGACAATAAGAGAATCACGATTAAGTTTTAGCGCGGTATAGTCGAGCTATTTATAGCGACCGATGCTTTAAGATTATCATAAACTTATTGTGATAACTTGTATATTTTAGTTAACATGCCAAGTAGGATACTCTTCTCATAAAACAGGGGTGTCCAAACTTTTCTCAAGGAGGGCAGATTTGATAATGAGAAAGTGATCGAGGGCCAACAACCTTTGATGGTATTGTTTTGCACAATAAAAAATGCATATTAGTGTGGAATAGCCTAATGTAATGTTGTCATTTTCGCACAACTTAGCAGCGTACAAGCTAAAGCACTTTGTTCTACAACACAACATCTGTACTTCTACCAAAAATTGATACATCCAGAAAGTATAATGCAGCTGTGTCAATGTGAAGGATGAAACTGAGATCTTAATTTCAACACACTGGTCAAGTCTGATTCGAAAGTAGTGATATTTAAACGTAAAACATCACGTAGGTGGGCATCACTCAGTTTTGATTATTACATAGGAGGGCACATGAATTACAGTACTTGTTTTCGATTATTACGTAATAATAATTCTAGGTTTATCTCGCTAGTTTTTTCTAGTTTCTCTCAGAAAACTTTGCGATTATTCTGAATCAAAAAAGAAACTTGCGAGTTGGATTAGTATGATTATTAACTTTATGTGTGTCTGTAACTCTGTGGGCCAAAAATAATACATTGTGCGACCACAGGGGCGGGCCGTATGAAAACCCATCGCGGGCCGGACTTTGGACACCCCTGTTATAAAGGGTCAGATCGGCGGAATTAACAAAGCTGCTGCCTCTGGAGCGAGCCTTGACCTTCACAGTTTTCCTGCTTGACACCAAGCATGAAAGAAACGATATGAAAAACAATTGGCAAGTTCACGAGTTGTACCAGTGGGTAGGGCACTTTACGAAATTTCTCCGTATTTGCGTGGTGAATAGGTGTAGAGCAAGCTCGTACAGCGTCTTTTTCGTGATAAACGGCTAAAAATGCAAAAAATAAACAATATACCTTTACTTTTACTATCCAACAACCAAACTTCGCGGAGAATAGAATCAAGATCTTACAATCACGGTTATAAATTGTGACAAGAAAACATTGTGATGTTAAAAACTGAAAAATAAACGTAGAGTTAAAAAATACAAAGGTACTGAAGGCGGAAAAAGTTATTTACAATTTTTTTAGTGCAGAATACAACAATAGAATTACGAAAACTTACACTTTGGAAAATTACTCAGGGATGAACACGTTGTTATAAAAAAACACTTGTCTAATCATTGCCGTTTATGACGAAAACACACGTCACACTGCAGCGTGCTATGAAAAGTCCCTTAACAAAATTGTCCTCAAAAAAGGCGTGCTTTCTTACGTCTTCATAAGTGTAAAATTGGACTTTCCGAACGCAAATTTTTATGGTTTACGATTATTTCAAAACTAGTAGATTGCGAAGAAAGTGGATGTGTAAGACAATTTTATACTTTTGAAGCAAAATAGCAATTAAACAACTTTGTTTGCAATGCATAGGTGCGGTTTCGTAGTTTTATTCATAGGTTTGATGTTACTCGTACCGCACGCCAATTCAGGTGAGTAGACATATAAAGCAAGTGTATTTACGGTTAACTGATGCAGTTAAACAGTCTAAAGCATTTTTCTGGAAATGAATAATTATCACCAGTTCGAACGTTTTATTTTCGTTAAAGAAAGCAACCTACTTAAATGAAACGAAGTGGTGAGATATAGTTGCGTATATTCTTCTATCATTCAAGTTTAAAAGATAAAAATATAAAATTTCAAATCAAGCCATAGTAATTTCAATTTAAATCATGCCAGGATGTTTTAACCACCAAGTTATTATCCCTTGCTGGTATTTCTCCGTTGATAAATTAAAACTGCAAGCACGGGCACAAAAAGAAATTACAGTAGGTATCAGCTACGAAATTTTTGACAATACCACATCAACAAGCAGACTGATGCAGTTCAAATGAAATGATTTTCTAAGAGAATCAAATTATTTGTGTGGACAATTTGAAAAAGGGAATGTACTGTAAATGACAAATAAAACAGTGTTTTTTAACCTTTTTTGCACTCTGAACCCCAAACATTTTAATAATGAAACCTACGAAACTACGATATGAAACACGTTACTTGTAGACTGACGTCTGATGTTAAATAGTCGTACAAGTAGGCTTATCATTTCCCATCGTATTTGTATTTGGGCTGACGGACCCCTAAAAGCATCTTTGCAGAGATATTTATGGACCATGTTGGAAAACTTGCGGTTTAGACAATTCAGTCGCATGCATGCGGCTGGTGGTAATCCAATACACCCTGCAAGTACCTACTCTATATGCCCAATTCGAGTGTTGGCAAAGGATCCCAAGCAAAAATCCCGCTGGCCTTTTGAACAACCACTAAAACTGAACAATGGATAGGGTGAAATCTTGTCGGAAAACCAATTTCATAATCTTTTATTGTAATTCGTTTTAGCACTTCAAACTATTAGAAGCAATACAACGACATACTGGATATCCAATGCCACTGGGGATTATTCTTACGCACTTCAGTCTTGTATTGATTTGAACGCCACTCTCGCTATGCTTCCCGATATTAATGAATATTCGTTTTTAATAAATTGGCTGAAAATCAACACAGTTGAAGGTGAGTTTACTGAAATGGGTGCTATAGGACATACCCTTTATTAGGCTATATTTAACTGTACTACACCTATACCCCCTCACGTACAGCCTTGCTAGCCTATAGCGAAGAGTTAACTGGGTGAGCCACTGATCCAGAGATCCAGACTTGTAAAATTTTGATCTTAAAATGAAAAACTCAAGGTTCCTGTTGAAGTTTATTACTGCCCTGTATTGGTGTTTCTCCATGGAGCTTGTCGTTGCTTTTCTAATTTTAAAATCAACCGAGAGATCGAAGTTAGTGTTTCAGTGTATTATAATTTTTCAGAATACTTAGTTCAGTTCTTGAGTTTATAACTCTCGTGCATGCTTAATAAAATGTAAATGTATTTTGAATACAACAAATACGTGATGAAAATATGGAGGAAACATAAAGCCGCAGTAATTCTCAAAACTGCTCGTTCCAACGACATACATTTAGCTGTGAGCTGAGTAAGCAAAGATGAGGTTTTATTTTTCCTCCTTAAACGTCTTTGATATAAATTCTTGTACTTCAAAGCCCATGTACTTGTTTTAAAGCTGCACATGTTCCCATACGTATTTTACCTAAATCAAAAAATACGTCTCCATAACATGCATCAATGTGTCCCCTAATCGGCTTTTTCTTTTGCAATTAAATTATTTAAAGTTTCAATCAACCGTGGTCAAAAAATCTTTTGTGACTTACGAAGTGGTCGTAGCATTGTGTGGTCTAATAATGAAGAAAAACATTTCAGCTAAGTAGTTAAATTAACATTTACTTGCAGGTAACCGACCATCGTTTTACCTGAACGCTAGAAGAGAAACTTTTAGCAATACTTACCAGTGGGGTGATGGTAGTGTATTTCCTGGGGCAGCAAGGTGGGGGCCAAATCAACCTAGCGACAGAAAAGGTATCAGCAACGAAGATTGCATCTCTTTACGATTCGAAATCGATAAATTTTTCGCATTTGACGATCTTTGTTCCATGTTAAATTACAGCTACATCTGCCAAAAAAGAATTGGTGAGTAATATTGGTTTTATGAGGTCAGTCTTGAATTTGCACATTAGAAAAACTTTAGAAAGTTTATGTTAAAGCTAGACACTCTAATCTTTACAAAATGTCACAAGAAAGTTTGAAGTTCTTTCAAAACCTCAAAAGTTTCGAGGACTGCTGCTTATTTTTTTAAAGCTCAGATGGCCGAGTGGTAAGAGCTTCCGCTTCTGGCGCTGTAGACTCGGGTTTGGTTCCGAGCCTGGTCAAAGTGACTTTAGAATTGGTATTCACAGCTTTCCTGTTTGACGCTCAGCATTAACGGAACAGTGTGGAAAGCAAGCCTGCAAGTCTATTTGTTGTGCGTTTGGGTAAGGCACTTAGCGGGTATTTCCCCACCTTGGTGTGGTACTGTGATCAGGTGGCCGGCAACTCCTAATCGAGCTCGTTATAGCGCTTTGATCGCTTTCTCGTGATAAAAGGATAAATGCGCGACTAAATACAAATACAAAAAATGATAAGTATAAATGTCTTGCTTATTGTATTGTTTATTGTCATTTTGCCCAAGTTGAACATTACTGGTACAGCCTATGTTTTTAGTTTTTACGAGACTTTTTTGACACACGAATTTTAACCTGGCCATTTTTGTGTTAGAATATTCTTGGGGTGATTGGGAAAGTTGGTCATCTTGCTCCACAAGTTGCAAAACAGGAACAAGAATTCGAACTCGAGATTGTGAACGAGTCGGCACAACGGGAGAAAATACTTGCCGCCCGTCAAATGAATCTATTCAAGTAAGAAACGTAATTACAAGAAAGGAAATAAGCTCAAATATCTACTAAAACTAGATCTCGCTGAAGAATTTTTTTGTGAATTACACGACAGAGTAAACTGAAGCCTATGTCGTCTGTTTTTCGCATAAGCTGCGAGCTCTATTGGCAAAACTTTTATTAGGCACTAGACAGGGCCATGGATCATAGGAAATTCATTCTTATTTTTTGCGATGGAGCTACGCTTTGTTACGCTACGAGCTCGCTTATGAGTTGCCTGCCATCTGTCTACCACTCTAAAATGGGGTAAACCCATTAAGTGCCATTCCCAACTGCTCCACAAGCTAACTGTATTCGATATTAGATGAGAATTTTCTCTGGAGAAAGTATCGTACAAAGGATCAGGCGATTTTGTGGGGAGTTATCCACGCATGCTCCGGCTTTATCGATCGTAGTGAGCCATCGCGCTCTAATTGCTTGCTGGGCTAATCGGAACAATTGGTCCTGACATCTCAAAAACATTCCATGATTGGCGTTTCTGTTGAAAATTTCTTTCAGTTCCAACCTCAACATGTCTATAATTTTCAATTAAAAATTGACGATAGGAATTGACAGATGCGTTGTGGCAAACATGATAAATTTTGCAACTAAATATTTTTATTTTGGCAGACCGAAGCTTGCAACGTTCATCTTTGCAACGAAACTGTTTCGATGACTGAAGCGTGCAATGCTACTTGCAACGAAGTTGGAGTTATTAAACTGAACCGAGTTTGCAAATTCAATCAAATTTTTCCCGAACAGTGTCAAATTATTTTATTCGCCCCATGCCAGAAAAACTGCTCGGGAGAGAGCAACTCGATTTTTAATGGAATAACAATTAGAGGTGGCCTTCCGAATAGAAGTACCGGTAAGTACAGCGTAGTTCTAACGAAATAGGTAAAAGTTACGAAAATACAGTACAAGCAAATATGCTGTACATAGGCCTACTGTCTCACAGTAAATCAACAACACAATATAACACAGCAAAAACACTCTCAATTTGCAACGCGTTTCGTCCATAAGGGGTCCGCATCACGCAAATGTCTGCATCCGTGGTATTCGTTTATTTCAAATATTTGTATATGCCTCCAGTAACAAAAACTGCATGTTTTGACAGATACTTTTAGAGGTGGCAATACGGTGGTAAATGCTACTACAACTTCTTCAAGTGTTCCAATTTCTCAAGAAACAACTGGTGAGCTATAACTGTTTATGTATTTGTGATGTAAACAATATGAGTGTCTTCATAAAATCATTATGACTCGACAAACTATGATTGCTTCGTTACGGAAATTAACTGTGGAAAATGACAAGTAATATAATTTGCGAGTAATATATACGTCATCACGTTGACGTCATAATAACAGAAATAGGAAATTGCCCAACTATCGAACAAGGATGCAATGACGTATGCTTCGTTCAAGCAGATCAGTCAGTCGTAATATCGACAAACTTGAGGCAAATTCGATGTTTTTCATTCACCCAATGCTAACCAGCGCAAACCTTGCGATATGAATGATGGTTAGCTGCGCTGAGGTGATTAGGGACCGCCCGCTTCGCGCTTTGGTTAAAGACATCGCTAAAAGTGCGGAAGGTCAGAAGTTCGAACCCAAGTTTTATAGGAACTCCGTTACTCAGGCGCTAGAGATGGGCCCTGCCACTTGTTACGCGCTTCGGGGTCAAGATTTAGTTTTTCTTTTAAGCTGATTAGGCTAGATATGACAAAACAGACTTTAAAGTTATCGCAAAAAACGAGAAGGAAGTATTTTAAAGCTTTTGCTAAGTTTGATTTCGACGAAGCATCACAAAATTTTAGATGCCACACTTCACGCCACAAGGGCCGGGACCACACAAGCACCCGCAAAAGTAGAAACAACTTTTCCATCCACAACGGAATCGACCACAGAAGAAGTGACAACGGCTGAGCGATTTTACATCAATAAAGAAACTCTTATAGCTGTTTGCGGTGGAATCGCATTTTTTATATTCCTTGTTTTCGTTTTCTATTTCATATTTACAAGGTAAGAACAACAAAAAATAGCAAAAACGAATACACTACTAAAAATATTTTCAAAATTTGTATGTAAAATTTGGTTGAGCACCCTTTGAATCACCAGCAACTATAGGAGTGCATCCGAGGGTGGGGAGGGGGGAGGAAGAGGAGGTAGTTTATTGTCACCAAGGATTTCTTTTAGAGAAATCGACATGCCAGAAGTACTGTTTTGCCCCTCTCCCCAAAATTCCTGGCTGGCTGCTCCACTGCCAGCGACTCACCTAATCAAATCAAAATGCTGTTTGTTACACTGCAGCTGAATTTGTTTAGCCTTTTAGCTTTAAGTCGGTCTGAAGATATCATAAGCTTGCTACTTTCAACATCGAAAAATAAAATGACTGATTGTAACGGGCGTTTTGTTCTTGGTTAATTTGTAGTAAGTTTGTTTTCTTTTTTTTTTTTCAGGAAAACTAAGAAAAAAGATTCTGTGAGAAATATACAAGGATTGCAAGGTGAGAAAATTGCCAAACTTTTAAAGTCACATTAGCTTCGTTTTTAGATTTATAAGTTATTTTTTGATGAGCTTTATTCGTGTCATTAAAAATGAAAATAGAGCCCTCACAATAAGGAATACTTTTGAAAAAATGTAGTATTTTTTTAATTTGGCACCCTACAGGTCTATGATGAGTTCCGAAAGATTGACATTGGACACTTAACGGTTTTGTTAAATAAATATTTTATTTTGCAGAGTTGCCATCTGTTTCTTCTGATCATTTGTACGCGAGTGCGTCATTCCATCGCATCAGATCTACCCGTTCCAATATCTATTGTGATACAGCACCAACCAATCAACAGGGGCTAGCTAATCAATCAACCAATCAGCAGAGGCCAGCTGATCAACCAACCAATCAGAAGGATGATCTAGAAAAGCAACCACAAAACTGTCAAGAAGAAATGGAAGGTGTGTACTGTAACCTAAAAAATTCTAAGCAAAATTCCAAGTTTATCACCTATGTTGTTGGCTTCATGTTACAATATTTGTCATGGAATAGCGTCCGAAATAGGCGTCAAAACAATCGACTCCATAAAGTTACAAAACCCTTGATCAAAGAAATAAAAACTGATGCTAGCATTGTCAGGGACATGAGCTGGAGGCAGGGCCGGATTTACCAATAAGCTAGGCAGGCTGAAGCCTAGGGCCTCGGAGAAAATGAGGGGCCTCATCACAAACAACGCAGACCTTTTTTTCTGGTCTTCACCGATATTTTCAGTGAAAACTAGACATCTGTTGACATGAACACGTTTTTTTTGCGATTTTTAGTGGAAAAAATAGAAATAGCCTAGGGCCTCTTATTGCCTAAATCCGGCCCTGGGGAGGTGACCGCATTTAGCTCCATTTTAGGACATACGGACTTAAAAAAGAATAAGCTTTTTTCGCAGTTTTCCTCGAAGCATTGTTAACATTTCTGTTAGCACTTACCCTGTCTACAAGTCCAATTTAAGTGGGTCAACTAGCTTTGTACATCATAATCAAATTTTTAAGCTCTTGGTAAAAAAATGATTATGACATCAAATATTTGATTATGATGCACTAAGCCCGAGGGCCTGTCCACATGTCCAATCTTAGTGGGCAGAAAGCCCTTTCTGCCGAAAGCCCTTTGTGCCCACTAAGATTGGACATGTGGACAGGGTAAATATTTAATGCAATAGTGACCTAACTGTTGCGAGAATGATGATTATCAAGCTACTGATACGGAATGTTAGCGCTTAGAATGTTGATACTCTTCCAATTATTGTATATTTTGAAATAGTTGTTTACTTTTAGTTTTTGGTGGCATATTATTTATCCTCCTCTCACGGGAAAGTGATCAAAGCACTATAATGAGCTCGCTAGGGTTGCCGGCCATCTGTTTACCACTCTAAAATGCGAAGTGCCTTTCCCAGCGGCAGAAGCAGCACTCGAGTTGAGGGGGGATGCCTTCCCCTCGGAAAACAACAGTATTCCCCCATAAAACACTTTAGCGTGAGCCATTCCCCTATAAATATATTCCACCCCTCCTTCACGTCTGCGTGAAAAGATTGCACCTTCCCCCGATAAGTGTTATAGAGTTTTTACAACTCGAGCATTGGGCAGAAGTAAACTTGCTGGCTTGTTCTCTCGCACGCTGTCCCTTTTATGTTGAGCGTCAAGCAAGAAAGCTGTGACCGCCAATTTTGCAGTCATTGGTTTGACACGATTTGGAATCAAACCAGAGTCTACAGCTCCAAAGGAGGTCGCTCTAACCACTTGGTCATGAAAGTTCTATCGAGAAAGATATGATTCAGTGAATTTCGGGCGCAGTGATTCATATTAAGCCTATCGGTTAACTATTGTAGTTATTGTGACTTTAAAGAATCTCAACTATCGATACCAAAATTTCTATTAAACTTTAAGTAGTTTCTGTGCTTTGTTGTAGTAGTATAAAACAGGGGATTTTTCCAAAGAAAACTCTGCGAAGACGAGATTGACAAACCAAAGTAAAGAATCAGGCTCACACAGATCAAACACACGCAGAACTACTGTAATTACGCAAATTAACAAATTATAAAACTTTAACTTTCCCTTTTATACTGCAAAAATGATTTAAGTCAATTATTTTGCGTTAAAATTATTGGTGATTGATATATTAATAGAAACTTCCCGCGCTATTTTTATCTCCCGTTTCGGACGAATAGATTAACCATTAACTAGGAAGAAGTTAACGATTTAAAAAAATGATCGTCCGATTGTGTCACATTACAAGTTAGATAAGAAATTGGCAAGGAAAAATTAACGTTTCGACTGTAACAGAAGTCTCGTCAGCCTTGCAACGCGTAGCCAATCCGGGCTAGACTCATTCCAGACAATAAAGATTCTTTTTTTTTTTGTGCATTGCTCATCATGAACATTTCGACTTCATTTCTTTTTTAAGTGGCACATCGTTTTAACTCAACGGTGAAACGAGCAAGAGTTCTGAGAAGAACAGCTCGATTTCCTGTCAGCCAGTGCCCAGTGGCACCGACTTATATTAAATGAATGAATAACATGCATCAAACGTTACTTTTGCTTTGCATCTCTTACAACAACTGCGCTCACTTTTAATGCTAACACTTTTAATTAAGCTCTAAAATTAATGATTAATAACCGACTGCGTTTTAAAAAATCAAATCAACAACTTCATTATGCTCGTGGTATTACGCCGAAGCGTGTAACGAGTGGCATTTCCATCTTCGTGGCAACGCAACTCCGAGGAAACGTCGCAGCTGTGGCGACTGGCGAGCCATTGGCTGCACTGTGTTCGATTTTACCGGCCCTGGAATCGAACTCCGGACCTTCCGCACCGATATCAATGTCTTTAACCACCACGGCAACAAACTGCTTTGCAGTACTTAAATTGTTGTTTTTTAGGCACTTACGTCACACTGAATTATGTTACTACAAACGGCATGCAAACTGAACGTAAAGCAGAAGAAATTAAAATTCCCAGCGAAAAACAGTCTGTTTGCAGCGAATATATTTCGTTTGAAGCTTTGGAATCTGGCTGCAGTTTCACTCAATATTCGCCACAAAATTACATTTCCTCAGATTTGGCCAGTCAAGCAAGTAATGCTTCGAGGAGAAGTGAACTCAAGACTTTAGAATTTGATTATGTGTCCGTGAACAGTTTAAAACGAGATGAAGATAAATACGGAAGGTTGGAAACTTCGCCGACTGAATCACGTCAATGGTGCGAAACTTACGACGTAATGATTCGGTAGTGACGTAACAATTTCCGTTCCTGAGGCGTGATTAGTTGCCATCAAGTGAAGTTTCGTAAATATGCAAAGGTTTTGTTTACGCTTTTCGCCTTATTTATTTTCTAACTTTAGCACAAATGTGTTTTTATTGCGTTTTGTAATTTTATTTTGATTTTTTTTTTGTAAAAAAGAGTAAACTTGCGCTACTTTTTGCAGATTCTGCTCAAGAAACTGTTTTACGTTGTAATACTGTAGTTTGAGATGCTAATACCGTATATTAAGAGTACTTTTGTAGCCTGTTAGCCTACCTGTTCGTGCACCCACTGTTTTCTTATTTTTCTCGTTCATACCTTGTGTATTATTTAATGATTTCTATTATTAAGATATCATGCTAATGAGATGACTTACTCTTGAACTGATTTTTTGTACGAGCAGATTTCTGTGCAGAGTAAACTTACTGCATGTGGGCTACTTAATGGCGAAAAAACTAGGATTTGTAGCCTAACTAAAGCTTACAAGTGAATTGATGTCTCCGGATGTTGGTTAAATACGCAATAATAATTTGACACGTAGGCTATTCCCATTGCTTTGCCCCAAACTTGCAAAACCAGTAATGCTTAATCTGCTAAACTATTAAGCAGAGAAAATTGCTCAGCACCTGTTAGTTCTCACTTGCAAAGTATAAAAAACTTTTTGCAGCTTCCAGGTTCCAATACTGGATCTTTATTAGTCCTGATTACCTAAAACATTGCTTCCTGTAACTTACTCCGCTATTATCTTTCATTAGCCTTTGAGTTTAAGCAGGAAATATTTTGTACGCTGAAACCTCTGTTGACTGTTTCAACTCAGTGTTCCGATATAATTTTCTGCATTGGCTTCAAAATCTTACAACTTGCCTGTTACCGCTGCGACGACAAAGCCTTACAAGGAAAACAGCACGTATTTTCCGCGGTCAATAAACTGCAGCTAGTTGATCACGAGGATTATCAAGTAACATAAAACTTGCGCAGGCATACCGACTACCGTAAGATTTATTTATTTAGATTTATTTATTTGTTTTACCATAACGCACAAGAAAGCACAGGTAGGAAACAGCGAAAAGACCATTATTCGGTTATCTAGGTCAACTGCACCTTTTTGCCATATCTTACTCTGACGTTAATTAGTAAAAAGTAAACGCAAACACTCACACATACAAAATAATAATAAAGGGTTGAGCAGGTTGTCAGTGACGGTATAACTTTACGACAATCAGAAAGGGGGTTTAGCATGGGATTCAAAGCTAATATACAGCAGTGTTTAAAAAATAGGGTAAAAAAATAATAGCTAAAATACCAGCATCCTACAATACTTCAGAAAACACATATTACAACTTCAGAAAACATAAATTACAACTTCACAAAACAATATGTACACAAAGCACAAGAAAACAAAAACTTTGGTTTTGGAGAAGGTAAAAATACATTTAAAGGGATACAGATATCAACTATTTAGTTACAATATCAATTTAAGTGGTGACGTTTGTATAAAATTGATAATCTGCTGCAGGCAAGATAAAATACTGTGGAGAAGGTGATTTCATACATATTTGGAGACGGCAGAAGATTTAACGTATTTTTTGAAAGAAGAAAAGGAGCAGTGCTTAAATTCTTCGGGAATGTTTTTCCATATTTTCAGGCCAATGTGTTGAAGAAATTTTTTGCCAGTTTCCGAAGCAATAGAAGGTTGAAAAAATTCAGAAGTTACTTTTTGTCTAGTGTTATAATGATGTATTACATTAAGTTTCGTGAAATAATTGTTGAAAGAGGGTGGTAGCAGACGGTTATTGTATTTTAACATAAATTTAGCGAACTCCATTTTCATGTCAGTAAGCATCATTGTATTAAACTTAGAGTAAAGAAAGTTTATCGGTTTTTCTTTCGCACAAAAAAGACTTGCTCTTATGAACTTGTTTTGGAAAATTATCAATTTTTGTGAGAAGAGGCGGCTCTACCCCAGTTTAATAAGGAATATTGGAGATGAGAGTGAAAAAGACCGTAATAGACTAACTTGAGTGAGGATAGGGGAACGTAGTGTCTTAGTTTGTAAACCATACCGCCAGCTCTGGAAAGTTTTTTTGATAGTTTATTAATATGTATTTTCCATGACAGACGATCGTTTAAAAATACTCCAAGATACTTGACATAGTCGGATTTTACAATGACATTGCCACTAATACTAACGTTAAATTCGTTTGTGTCAATTTTCTTTTTGTTACCCGAGATAGTCATGTAGCAGCTTTTATTGTAATTGATAGTTAATTTGTTGCTGGTAACCCAATTTTCAATTTTATCAATTTCCTCCTTCACTTGTTGATGAAGTATGTTGAAATCATGATGAGCTAAATGCAAAGTTATATCATCGGAAAAAAGCGTCGTTTCGAAATTGGACACGTTGGGAAGGTCATTTACGTATAAAAGAAAGAGTAAAGGCCCCAAAACTGAACCCTGAGGAACCCCTTATTTAACTGGACGTAGTGAAGATAATTTGTCATTAATTTTTGTACAAATTTGGCTTGTCCTCAACGTAAGTTGAACTGAAATTCGTGGTTAAATTAAAAGACGTCTTGTCCTCAACGTTCTGACCAATTCGGTAACCCGAGAAGTAGGCCTACAGTAAAAAATGCGGTCGTGATTGTCTTCCATGCAGCCTAGAGGACGAAGCAGTTCTTGAGGCAGTAACTAAGCCGGCATGCGAGCAAGCACTGCTGTTTAGTAACTACAATTGACAAAAAGTGGCGTGACATCGTGGTTCAAGCGATTGCTATGCAGATGACTGACATACAGTACACACTCCGAATTGATACAACTAACTAATAATAGCAGCTGTTACTGCCGCTGGATTTGTGATTTCGCGATCATCCCGTTGCTGTATTGCATAATTCTGCAGCCAAATGGTCGTTTTCTTAGTAGCAGCTAGCAGGAAGATAACAAAGAAACTTAGGGTGAGAGGTGGGCACAACAGCGCCGCTGTTTTTTCAGCAGCGGTAGCGCCGCTGTTTTTTTCTATCAACAGCGAAAAGCGGCGGCGCCGCTTTTTTTGAGGTGGAGTAGCGACCAGCACTTCTGTGAAGGTAATTGACTTGCCGCTGCCGCTGCTGCAAAAAACTTCTTGAATTTTAAAACTGTGAGTTATGCAGCAATCTAATAATAAAATCGCAACTTAAACCTAGACTTGTTTTACTAACACAGCTACATTTCGCCATCAGAAATCCGTTTCAGTAATGCCCCCCGCTGGTTTGACTTCTCACTTCTTGAAATGAAATGTTGCGTGGTTTTATGGCGCTTTATAACTACTAAGGTCCTTTAGCGCCAAGACTAAACTTTGTCAAGAATTCACTGACGTATTTTTATTCTCCGTTTATTTCATCCTTCGCGCTACACTTCATTGCTGAGCGTTTAGCAAGTGTAACAGCAGAGCGTTTTACCTCATTAACACTACGACCCGTTCAGGAAAAAAAGCGAAAATATTGTCTGTTCGATGAGACAATTAGTGCGAAAAAAAATTAGTAATCAGTCTTTGCGGTGGTAAGACTAAAAATGATATACAAAAATACGAAATTCAATGTTTAGCTCGAGATTTTTAAACAAATTCAGAGCTAGTACAATAGTTATTGAAAAGTGGTTGTTTATTCTTTACCGAAAATGGTAGACAGCATGGCATAACAAACAGTAGGCCTAGTAACGATAAGTGTGATAAATAATAATTATTATTTAAACTGATTTATAACAAATCAGTGGCGTAGCCAGGTGAAAATTTCAAGGAGGCCAAAGTGATTTTACTTACCTACTCCCGATCGTGTACTTATTCCCGATTGTGTGTTTTAAAGTAGCCTATCCAGTGATAGTCATTTTGATTTGGGTGAAAGTATTTTCATCACTTTTTATGATGGAGAATTTGCAGTGAGCTTAATTTATTTTGGCTCGTTAAATAATCAGATCGAAAGAAATAGCAAAAGAAAATTGACTCTTGGTCTCTCCTGCCCCCTCCAGCTACGTCTCCAATCAGATTCCAGTGAATATACGTTTTTTTATCTTCAGTAGGCCTAATTGTTTTTCATGAAAATATCATTGACTAAAATTGACTCATTGTTTCTCGCGCCCCCTCCCCCCGGTTACGCCCCTGCTTAGATTCCCGTGACTGTGCGTTTTTTATCACCAGCATTTGTTTTTCATAAAAATATCATTGACTGTGATTGAGGAAATTCACTTGTGTGTCATTGTTAATCGTAACTTTTTAGTTTTTACAAAAACTTTCGCAGTTTCATAATTTTAAAGCAGCGGCAGCGTCCACTCTTTTCGCGGGCAGCACCGCTACTTCTTTAATTCAAGTAGCGGCAGCGCTGCTGCTTTTTTTGTCAAATAGTGGCAGCGACAGCGGCGCTACTATTTAAGTAGCGGCTGCCCAGCTCTGCTTAGGCTACATTGTTTTCAGAAGCGCATGCAGGGGGGGGGGGATAGTACCATGATCGCCTTCCTTTGACTTAAATTTTTAGTAAAAAAAAAATGTTGCGAAATTACTGAAATACGCCAGACTCTTTTGATGGTTTTTGCAACTTATACCTTCTTTTCAAAATTTCTCGTTACGCTTTGACTGTTTTATATGAATCTGTCCTCAGAGATGGGCATTTATCGAGATAATTTATTACCGATTATCCTTATCGCTAAAAATATTTTTGATTTATCGATCAACGATATCGCTTTTGTAATATATTTTGTTATCGCCGATAAATTATCGCGATAAACGATTCTTTAGGCACACAGTGTTCAAAATTAGTGAGTTAGCGTTACGGCAAAATAAACGTTGGCGTTACGGTGTCCATAAAGTCTTCTTGCAATTTTAAAAATCGCCCTTTGCTTTGTTTAATGCCATGGCGGAGCAGAGATGGCACGGGCTGACTTTTTGAAGCCCGGACCCTCCTCTGCCCAATAGCGGTAATTTCGATTCAGCAAATCATCTCCAAAATATAGCCCGGCCCGCCCAAAGCCTATTCTTTTATGAACCTTCAGCCACATTTAAAAGAAAGCAAAAAGCGAATTCAAAAATAATATGGGAGCGGCTCGTCAGCGGCCCAATGAGAAACAAAAGGTAGAACTGGCACTAGTCATGACTAGACGCAGAATTCGAAAGGTGCAATAGGCCTACAGTAAAAGCTGCAATACGGTAGCTTTCGTCAATATCTGTTCAAGTTACTCATCCAGCCACTCGTATCTAAACGATTCTTCATGAACTCAAATGAAAGCAGTTTCCACATATTAATTTATCCTTACGCAAATCACCTTACACTACCATTGAGATTTTTTGCTCATTTATTGTTTTATGACAAACGAAGACTAGTTCAAGGGTTCTTGACCTTCTTCTCATAAAGTATCGCCAGAGTCGTGAAACAATCAACCCGAACCCTCATTGAGTCGATTCCAAATTAATGGTCCTTTGTTTGAATAAGTTTTCAATATATTTAGAGGTAAGAATATTGAGTAACATTAATAAGCCAAGGATTTCGCAACGCAATAACGCAAATTCATGCAAAAACATGTGTGCTCTATTTTCAATCAACAGACATTTCTCTTTAGTATAGGATGTTAAACATACTGCCATCGTAGCAGTGGCATCGCCAGGGGAGTGGGGCTTTGCCCCCTCTACTCGACGTATGAAACTTTTTTAGAAATTGATCCATTAGGGGCCCATGAAAACAGGGCCTCTCATTGTCTATGTACGGCCGTCGTCTCCCCTAAATTTTTTTTCGGCTACGCCCCCTGCATCTAATCACCCACAGAAATTTACTTGTGCACCCCCACGGGTTCGTGAATCCAAGGTTCAGAACCACTGGACTAGCTGAAATACAGATGAAATGCAACCCTTTCGAGTCTCATTTTGTTTCAGATAAACCTTAGGCTATTCTATTAATTTTTTTTTGTCTTAATGTCATACTGGAGGTAAGTTGCCAATATATGACAATGATTTTTATTTCTTTGTTTGTTTTAAAGTGGGACACTTTTGTCCCATCAGACTTTTTGCATGGGACATATACGTCCCACTCAGACATTTTCAGCCTAGGAATCACAAGAGCAAATGCACAATTTCAACTTTAAAAACGAAAAAGCATGTTGCAAAATTGAAATTTGAACAGACGTAAAACCAAACAAAAAACGAACTCTTTACTAATCATGACATTACATCTGTGGGACATATACTGTACATCCCAAAAAAAGTATTTAAAAATGTCTGGTGGGACAAATGTAAACCGCAAGTGGACAAATGTAAACCGCAAGTGGGTCATTCTAATAAGTTAGCTTGTACTCAGCTCTTCACTACAACTAAACTTTGCGTAGGTATTCTAAATGCTTACTAAAAAGATTTCTGATTGATGGACTGCAATAAAACATTATAAACTTGCACAAGTGGTAGCTGCTGAATTGTTGCTAACATAGGGCTTTGCTGAAATTTGCCTACACGTGTTCAATATCCCGGCAAAATTGTTACATTTATATAGATCTCTACCTCCATCTTGCGAATATATATTCTGAAAGAACTAAATTCAATTAAAAAGCCGAAAATCTCCGGTTTGCATTGTGTTTTGGTACGCTATTGACCCAACAGACTTTGTGTTCGACATTGCGGGACATATCTAACCCGCCAGACTCGAAAGGGTTAACCAAAAATAGGCTAAAATTGTTCCGAAGTGTTTTTTAATGGCAGGAGTGTCCAGCACGATGATACGGAGAGGTCAATTTTCAGAGCTGGTATGCAATCACATAGAAAATCACACAATAATGATGAATTCAAACTAAAACAACTGACATAAATACAGAATAACGAACATTTATGCTTCAAAAAACGCAAATTCACTCTTTTCGAAATGTTGGGGCTGTAATATTGTTCGGAATGTGTAGGCTAGTCGCATACAATCAATCAAAAGAACAAGACAGCTTTTCACGGCTATTACACATGTCAAAATCTCACACAAATCCGAGGATAAGTTAACATCAGGAAAGCAAGATTAGTCCATGATAAATGGCAAGATTAGCAAATTAAGGCGGCGACCAAATCATAAAAGCAATTAGTGATCGCTGCATTGGCGGGCAATTAGCGAAATACGTCTAGTAGCTACCATGACATTTAGTAGGCTAGGTAGTAGGTCACGTCAGAAACATGAGTAGTCAAATCAACCTAAAACACATTTCAACTGCTACATGAGGCAAAATAATTCAGTAACGTATGTGCGATTCAACAAACCTTTTCAAACGCTAAAATAATCAAATCTTTGTAGAATCCACTGAAGTGTTAGTGCAATCAGAATGTTCTTCTATGCCGCAACATAGGCAGTACCCACCCTTACGTAGAAAGGGTGGGTACTGCCCATGTTGCAGTAGAATATTTTCTTAAGTAGTTTTCACTGACAATTAATACAGTAGCACAATTTCACAATGCAATAGAGAGCAATAAAATTGCAAATGTTTCAAAAATTATTTGGGCCAATAGATTCATCAGTTTAAAAATTTTACAAGCTATTAAATCGACAAGCCGATATTAAAACTTGAAAAAAAATTAAAACACCTGAAATTATCAATAATAAAAATCGGTTTATAAAATTTTGAATCTCTGTCCTCAAATAAATTCAAAGTGGTTCAATGCTACCACCTAGCGATTTGCATAGCTACAACGATGGATGTCTTTTACAGTGACGAAAACAGAAACATTGCTTGATATAAACAAATTATGCTCAACCACCCAAAATGCTCTAAAATGAGAACAAACTGCACGATCAAAACTTCCATTGGTTTTTAGTAGAAATCTGTTGTTCTGTTACGAAATAAACAGCAACAGCTTTATGATGGCACAAAAAACATATTTCAAAGCAGCACACTCAAAATATTATTGACAAGGAATCAAAACCGAAAAAATTAATCTGTGCTAAGCAATTCAGTCCACGCTGCGCATAGCGCAGGGTTGGTGACAGATTAGAAAATAAATAATACAACGGGTCGTCATTCATGTACGAATTTTTACTTAGTCTCGTCTCAAATTAATATGCTTGGAGCGAATCTCATGTTTACAACGCATGATAAAAATTTTATATGGTTTTTCAATAAATAGACAACAACTTTTCATTAAAATATACATCACCTCTGGGGTGACAGTCAGAAAGGGAAATTACAGAAAATATTACACAAGAATCGAGAACGGTTTACTCAAGGCAAGCAAACACGACATTCTTTGACTGTAATATCCGATTCGATACAACCCCATTGTTTGTAATTTCAAAAATGGAAACTTGAAAGCGACGCTTTGCGGAGATGTTTTGTCGTGATCAGGCAAATAAATCCATGTCTTATAATCCCGAAAATCAGAAAAGGATTTCTAAAACAAAATTAACGTGTTTTGAGGGCTGGATGTTTTTGCAAAATACACAAGCCGGCTTAAATAGTTGCTGCTGGCATAAACCCTACTCTTTTTAACCAGAAGAGCTATAATAATTGTCAAAAATTTAGACAAATAAACGCTACAAGACAAAACAAATTATGTATTGTCTATATAAAAAAAACATCATCAGCACACTGCATACCAAAACAGGTCTTTTTGGCGAGATAGACTGGGCGATGAGACAGGGTTTAAGGGCTAGTATTAGAGTTGAGGATAGTGTTCAGTTAGTGTTAGAGCCAGAGTGGACGTCACAAAGAGTCGATCATGCCGAGTGGTTTCCGCCGGAATAGTTGAGTTCTCACCTCATACAAGGCCAGATAATCACCCCCTGATTCATAGTCTTTGTCATAATTCACGGTTACTATCCAGGATTCTTCGTGGCGCCAGGTATTCGCGATATCAACTTCAACCAGAGGATCGAAATCCGTTGGTACCTAAAAACATTTCGTTGCAGTTGCAATTGATGGCAAAATAACAAACCAAATAACAACACAAAAAATTATTAACCATTAACTGAAACTGTGTGCTTGCTTATCATACTGTCCGAAGCGACTACGAGCCAAGCCTAGTCTCTCCAAAACATAGTTTCTTTTTTTGACAAAAAGGTTGTTCAAACTACCAAAAAAATAGTAACGAAAAACTTAAACCTATCATGTGAGCCTTGAAGCTATTGCAAATAGCACAAGCAAATCTTAGGTTTTATACGTAACGATGAAAATATTAAGCTTGAAAAGCTAAACACACTTTTGAGAAGGCAGCAACGCTGGCGCTACATTGGCCCCCAAACGAGGCCAACACGCACAAAATTCTAGATTAAATCCACAATTTAACACACGCGAAATTGTGCGATAATTACAGCAACCAAAGACGATTTGCTTTGGTTTTTGACAGTAAGCAAACAGAAACCAATTGCGCTAATCAAGCAAGCAAAGTTTATGATGCAACTTATGCAATCAAACTTCTGGGTAAATAACGAGCGAACACAGCTAGTCCATTTTTATCAAACATCGAAGGATTCATCGTTTTTTTTAACATTAGTTGAGTCAAATGACCGAATCACAAAATCAAAGTCTGTGCCCACTGTGCAGTAAAAGCATTAATCCAATGTTAATTTAGACAACTGTGGTGCAAAATAGCAATCAACAATTGCAAACTTAAAACAGTTACAGTAGAAAACTAAACATCATGTGAAAATACTACTCACAACAAGGATTAGTTTTTAGCGTTAAGTTTTTAATAAAACAACTGCAAAAAATATGCAGTTAACCAGCTCTAATTGCCCAAAAAAATACCTTTGAATTTAACAGCGGCAACTTATTCGACACTTGTACGCATACAAAATCATATTAAAAATCAAATCTTCATTATACTCGCGGTATTACGCCGATGCGTGTAACGAGTGGCGGGGCTTATCTCAGCGGTTTAGCGCTACACAGCTCCGAAGAAACGTCGCAGCGGTGGCGAGCCGCTGACGACACTGTGCCAATTTGACAGACCCGGGATTTGAACCCCAGACCTCCCGCACCGGTAGTGTGTGCGCTCAGCAACTGAGCTAAAGGTCGGTTACTTGTACGCATACAGTAGATTACATAACGCACAATTAATTACCTGACATATATATCAAATGACTCAAGCGAGTTGGATTAGCTAATAAATTACCGGCGATATGACGACATAATTTAAACAGCAAGCTGCCATCGGAGTTACCTTTAAATCATACAAGGCAGTCACAGGTCTGTGGTCACTTTGCTTAAACTCCTCTAAACTTTTATAAGATCCTTCGACCATTTGAACCTCGTCAATTTCATTATCAGCATAAGACTGGAGTGAATTTTTGATCGATATTCGCGATTTCCTCACTGAAAAAAGACGGAATTGCAGTATCACAGCTTGATTACATTCCGAAGAAACGTCACAACGGTGGCAACACTGTCTTCAATCAAACCAGCTCGGGGATCGAACCCAAAATCTCAAGCATAACAGCAATGTTGCTACTACTATGCCCACCGGGCGGTCATAACATATTTAAAGCACCAAAATTGAAACTCAACAGTGCAATAACATAGCAAAACGAGCTTGCACTCTCCGAGTCAGCAGCCATTCTGAATACAGCTACGCTACGTTTACAGTGAATTCTCAAGTAGTGCGTCGTTTCGCGTCCTGTGACAAAATGCTTTGACAGGCATTTTCGCTAGGCTAATGGTCAAGCAGTACAATAAACACACGAATCTCAATTGTAATAATGGGAATTGCAGTCTCTGCGTAAGCCTGGTTTCGTTCTACATAGCATAGCTATAAGTCGCATATTCGAGACAGATGGACAAATATACAAAATTACATTAAACAAGTCAGATTTAAATCACCACATGTAACTGTTGCGCTGCTCAGCAACATTGCTCTGCATTGACCTCGTATGCCAGGCAGGTCACATTGCATTGAAGGATTAAAATATAGTGTCTTTAGGATTACAATACATCGTGAGATTAAACCTACTTCGAGATTACAATCTGCCAATGTCTAAAATGCATGCACTGCATGAAAAGAACAGATTAAACTGGCTAAATAAACGCAGGATAATAAATTAGAGATATTGCGCCGATGCAAAGCTAAAATCAAAAAACTATTGCACCATTCAGTGAAAAGATTTACCGAAAAGTTTACTTACGTGAGTTGCGAAGTGCTTTCATAACGGGATTAGGCCGGTACATGATTCGGTCTGTCCATGCAGGTAGTCGTTGAGTGTACGTTGAATCATAAGAATCACTTTCAACATCAAACTGCAAAAGCCGTCACGGTCACTAGCTCACTATTATATAACTATATCTGTTATTAAAAGTTATTTAAATATGGTTATTTTTAAGCTATTGAACGGAAAATTCAAACATCATTGAATCTCGAAAAAAACGACGAAGTAAGGTTGCACTTTAAGAAGGATTTGCATTCTTGAAACCTGCGCGAAACACCGCTAGAGCAACACACTGTCGCTAACCCGGAAGAATTGTGAAGTACATAACAACCAAAGTTCAATAATTGTCAAGCAAAGAATTGAAACAAATGTGGGCCTACTGCGATGGATAGGTCATGGTCTTAAGCACTCACGGCATTTTAGCTCCAAGCTCTTCGAGAAAAAGTATAGCCAAGCCATATTTGTACGATTTGATAAACCTACTGCAAAGTGTCTTGCTTTCGTAAGATCCAAAAACTTGAAAGGCAGGCCAAGTCAAATAAATCATACAAACACTTTAAAGAGAACTACCTTACCTTGTACGTAGGAGGAAAAGTGATTTCTTCTTCAATAAACTCACACAATGTCTCATGCGTGTTTAGATAGGGAAGTAACTGCAGCAAAAACCAAAATGATTCAGCAATAAATACTACAAGGATGCAAATAAAAATCTATTTTTTTCATCATCTTACTCGATCATATTTCAGCAGCGTTTCCAAATCATTTGCTGATATGTGATCTATTATGTCCTTCTTCGACAGATCTTCTATGCGAAAATTCATATCTCCGGCAAGAAAGACAAAGCTGCGGAAAGTAAACACGAACGTCGGAATACAATGAATGTGGGACAAAAATAACTGAAGAAGGAAAAATAAAATTAGTCTAATTCTTCAAAATGGACGTTTCGACAATGATGACAACTGAATGTATGTTGTCGCAACAACCAGTCATAAGAATTACTAAGCTTTATTTTTCTTCCTCAAACATGAATTCGTTTTTAGCATAAAGCTTTCTCGAAGTAAAAAAAGTCTGTTTTATGCAAAAATCACCAACCCATGGCCATAGTCGTACCGAAAATTTTCGTATTGATTTACCGACTCGAACAACTGAAGGAAAAGAGGATGTCCCTAACATCGGCATGGCCCAGCGATACTGCGCGCAGGTTGCTGATCCGTAACGGGTTCGACTCACGGCTGGAGCCGATCGCATTTGACATTATGCACCGGGTGGCTGCTGACTCAAAGAGCGCAAGCTCACTTCGCTGTCTTCCCAATTACTGTCGAATTTTATGTTCAATATACTTTGAAAATAACCTTAGTTATTTAACTTCACATACTACAAAGGGCCTGTTTAGTAGAAACTGATGTCTGATATAAACCTTAGCCAGCCTGATTTCAAATCTCATTCAAATTCATAATGCAGATCACCGCGTAAAACCTCAGTCTCACCTCACGATTGCCGAGAGCTTACGACCAGTTTTTTGCTCGCAGTCCCCGACTGGTCGGGATAAATGGTCGGCGATCGAAAAATCAATCGCCGACAGCAAAATTGATCGGCTGCAGTCGCAAGTGATCGGCACCGGTCGTAAGTGGTTTTATAAACGGTTAGCAATACCACTCACAACACCATCAGTCTGCGAGCAGTCGTTGGTAGCGACAGGTCCAATGCAATCGCACAATTTTTGCTGCTTATATATGAGTAGAGAAGACTGGTGATTAGTCTACTGTCTATTATAAACGAATTGGAAGTTTAGTTATTGAAATGGATAGGCCTAAGAGGAAAAATGCGTCCGCTGCTAAAGGTGCAGTGAAAAAGAAGAGATGTGTGGCTGACATCTTGAGTCAAGAGCAAGAACTAGCTGGGTGGTTTGCCGATCACTCTCTTTTTTATGATCAGATATAAAGGACTTTAGAGATAAACAGTTAAAAAATGCTATGATTGATGGGCAGGCAAAGAAATATGGTATGAACGGTTACAAACTATGGCAATGGTGAAACTCCATGCGAACAATGTTCGGTAAGATTAATAAAAAAAAAATGGCCTAGCTAGGACAACCCTAACACCACGGCAAACCTGTTGAACAAACACATTGCTTTTTTTTTTTTTTTTCAATCAGTCGCAGAGCCATCAGGTGTGACTGCAACAACTTTTTTTGCGCAACCAGTCAGGATAAATCGGTAAAAAACGCTGGCAGACTGAAAAGTGATGACGATCGCCGACTTTGCAAATCGTATCGCTAGGTGAGACTGGGGCTTAACACATAGAAAACAACACAAATTTTACTGGCTTGAAAGGTCTTTGGTGCCGCCGAACCAAAACATTGAAAAAAAAAAAACAACAACGGATATAGATTCGTTCATAAAGAACAAGTTGTAGCGGTATAATATTACATAGCCGTTCAAATACTAATTTGTGTTTGCGTTTAGGGGTCTCTAAAAGCATCTTTGTAGACTGCTTATGAGTTTATGGATTCCCAGCTTAATAACCTCAGCACCTGTATCGTTGATAGGGTTTCCATCTTCCAGCTCCTTAATACTTCCTTAGTGCTTACATAGCTCTTCAGTCTACAGCCTGCAACTTAAACTTACTCATGTCCTAGCAAGGACGCTTTTCCGCCAAAGTTCATGTCATTGACAATCGAATCAAATTGTTGTATTCTTAGATCATCATTATTGATATGCGCAGCCAAATGAGTGTTCAAAAAACAAACCTTTTTACCGTATACATTGCATGATATTGCCACTCCACCTTTATTTCCCTAGAAGAACAAACCGCAAATAAAACAAGTGATAAAGAAGCAAATATTACCAAACACGTGAGATTTAGTTTTGTGAAAGTACTAGCTTTTTCCACACTTCAGCATAGGCCTATATCAATAACACATACCCAATAGCCACCGAAACCAGTTCGTTTCAAATCTGTTCTTATGAAACGGATATGAGGCAAGTGAGATAAATGAGCAAAAACTGATACCGATAGTCCTTGAAGACGAATGTTTTCGACCTAGAAACAATGCACAGCTGTGTCATAATTTAGTAGTTTCTCGTATAAACCTTAACGCTGAACCCCGTCAACACAATACTTCCTTTTTCATGACATGAAGCGTAAAGCAACATTTAAACATTTTCAACCATCATCACACATAGAACTAAATCAGATTCTTCTAAATCGAGAGGGCGACTATTAGACGTGACCGACTATGCGTGAGACGACACAGCGTTAAAAACCTAATCCTAAACCACATCCCAGCCTGGTCTTTAAAACTGAGTCGGTCGCGCAGAAGAGTCCTGTTTCGTTCGAAACAACGTACGCGACGTGGCACGTATCTCATTTTTATCCATTCATTGGTCACCAAACCAGTGCAAACTGCACATTGTGCTTTATGGTCTTTTTCGACAACAACACCAACGCTAATCAGATTTCGAAGACCGAAACAGTGCTGGTTAAAAAATTAAACGTAATATATACCCTTGTAACATGAAAAACAGTAGCTAACTAGCGACATAATTGGGCGACTGCTTGGCCTAAAAAAACACTAATCTTTCTGCAGCATCCCTGTCGTTGTTTTGGATATTATTTCGATTGAGTTATTTTGTATCGAAATGGCCTAGTGTTTTATGATGCAATTACCAAGATAACAACTTTGAAACTTCACAATTTCACATCTTATTTCTCACCAAGTAGTAATTGGTTTCTGCGAATAGAGAAAGCATGTTGCTAGTCCAATCGTCATAAAAAAGATAACTAAACATAGTTTCGAACACCCCACTTTCAACTTCCTGCAAACTAATAAAAAATCAATTGCATGTCCACTGCACGATATCTGCAACTAGCAGCGATAACACCAAGTTCATTCCAGATGTATCGATACAAATCAATTTCATCTCTTATTTCTAGCATAAGGAAGGCTTCGTCAAACATTCACCATCTATCGCATATCCCAATTAAGTTTTTCTTTGACCAAACATACAGTCCTAAATTGTGGGACGTGGGTGAAAGTATTGTTCCGTAAACTACCATCTTCCTAGGAAAAGAACTAATCAAGGAAAAAATGCTTTTCATATATCGGTCCCAAAATCTGGCAAATGGTTCCATCAGTGTTCAAACTTCTTTCATTTAGCAATTTTAAGTATAAATTGAAAAAATATTTCATTAGTAATTATCAATCTTTAAGATAACTACAGTATGACAGCTGGCGGTGGTCGCAGTGTATGGATTCTGGAATGGACTTATGATATTATTTTTTATGTTGTATTAAAATCATTTTCTTTTATGAATATTAGTGTTTTACTACAAATTATGATGTTCACGATTTAACATATTGAAGTATCATATTACGTACGGTATCTCAGTTACTACTTAACTCAAGGTCATCTGGGACATGTGGCTGGACATTGGCTTTGTGGTTTCATACTGGAGGTTAGCAGTGATCCCGTCACTCTAAGAACAAACCTCTTGTAATGCTGCCATGCAGTCATGTTGCGTTGGGGCTGTCCGGGATGCCCTTGAAGTCTCATCATAATGCATTTTTTCTTACATTTTACAATGTATTTTTTTAGGTTCAACATAAGTGGCAGTGGCTTTAGAAGACCGCAATGGTCATTTCACTGTTTCCTAAAGCGAGGGGCGCAAACTCTAACTTAATGTTTGTTTATTGTGATATTTTTGAGCGCATTATCTGAATAAACTAGATTGATTATTTGAGTACCGGTACAAGCAAAAGTTTTTTCGTAGTTTCAAGCCCAGGCTCGCTGATGTATCACAATATAACGTTAGCGAACAAAAATACCATGTCTAGTCTACACCAACCGTACTCAAAAAGAACTTTTTTCAGTCAATTCTCGAAACTAACGGTGCCTGCAAAAAGTATTGTTCTTAACCGGGGTTAGTTTGAACCTTTGAGGTTTGAAAGAGTTATTTCAGAGGTTCGGAGAAAGTTTTCCGAAATTTTGACACATCGTAAAGAAGTATAAAGTTGCCCACGATGTTCTGGTATTAACTGCTGAAGTTGCCCTCGACGTTCTCACGTCATTTGTAGCCACTTTATAAATGCGAGATTGCGTTTTCTAGTATGGTGGAAGTCAAAACAAAGAAACGAAATATGCTTGCATGAGAAAATGACTTGAAACAAAGCCTCAGTTTCTTAGTAGGTCGCCAGAAAAGAATAACAGAAACCATGTTGACAACATCAATGTGTTTATTCGTATTACGATTAAATGTAATCGGTTTTTGGTGATAGAGAAAAAAAGGGGGTTCCCTGAAATCGTGCGGAATTACGTAGGGGTTCCGCAAACGAACAAAGGTTAAGAATCACTGCTATAAAGGCAAGCACTAACGCAGCTAAGCTATAAAAAGCTGGGGCACTAATTTAGTTTTCGAATAATTTTACCCAAAGACGATCTTATGCAAAATTACTTTGACTCACCCTCTAGAGCAGCGAAAAACAGTGATTTGGTATACACAATTAAAAGAGATTGAAAAAACAATGGAAAACAATATAATTTTTCAACTTACCTCACAACGTAAATGTCAACACTTCCATCTATGTCAAACAACTTGGACATCCACATTGCATCTAGGGGACTTGCACATGAAACATTCCAAGTTATCAGTTGAATTCTAAACGAAATACAACCTAACGAGAATTTACGCAATCCAATTAGAGCCAATAATTACGCAGCTATTATTTTATTAATTAAAAATGAAAATCAGAGTTTTAGTTAATTAAAAAAACAACATCAAAGCTTCATTACACTCGCGATATTATGCCGTGGCGAGCAACGAGTGGTGAGGCTCAACTCCGCGGCATAGTGCTTGGCCAACACATCTTTGAACAAAGGTAGTAGCGGCGGCGAGCCGTTGGTGACACTGTGTCCGATTTGACCGGCCAAGGAATCGAACCCATAACTTCGAAAGCATCGTCTTTAAGCACTTCGCAAGCTGACTTCCAGTTTCCGTATCTATTTTTCCTTTCATCGCAACCATCTTACAGCTAAGAACATTTAGACGCGGTACTGGTATAAGCGTAATTAAGGGTAGAAAAATTCAGAGAAAAACCACGGTGCTCTTATTTGGCCAGTCAATAAATTTCAAATTATCATACCTTAAATTTTCCATTAGATTTGAAAAATGTCGGTCCACTTTTTATACACACGGTTTCATCAAGCCACGCTGTTTTAACTACATAATTAATTCAAACTTATCACCTTCAACAACACTTATTAGCACCGACGAAAACAAAATGCAGACACAGCTGAAACACTTAAGAAGAGGCTAACACTTTTTAGAATCTTCATTGTAAAAATTTCAATGCAAGAAACGCAAAATAAATGCAATAAGCTAAAAACGCCAAACAATATTCCAAACATTTTAAGCGAAGGCTTTAACCGAAAATGCTTAGCAGCAGATTGGAGTAGATGTTGTCCAGTCGAATGGCCGTTTTTCATTATTGCACAATGAAATTGTTTACATATCGTAGTGCATCGTCTACGTTAGTGATGTAATCTGTACTTCAAAATACTGCTGGCAACATTATCGTGAAAAAATATGAAAAAAATAGCCTACCAAAAAAATAGCAAATAATGCATCAAATAAATTTCGGCAGTTACATTTAAAAATAACCAATCGGTTTGAGTTAATTGCTTCGTCTAGCAAGTTTTCCGCGCAAAAGCAGACAGCAAAAACAGATAACAAAGTCAATGCAAAATACTTCAGGCAAGTGCAAAAATACAGTGGCGAAAAAATACAAATCACAGTAATCTGTCAAGTACATACAAAATAAATATTTTGGGAGATAAGACACATAGCACAAACGTAAATATGAACACGTTGTATCAAACCAGCATATAAAAAGGAATGAATAAACGATTTCGAAAACTAAACATAGCATTGCAAATATAATCTCAATGCTAATCACAACTGCACTAACTGCCAAATTTAATAGACAAAATATTTGGGCACCAGACCATAAGCATTTTAAGACACAAATACGGCAATTACCTTCTTGGATTAGATTTTGCTGCGATTAAAGCAAAATTTGCTTGGCTAAGGCTGTTATAGACGAATATTTACACATGAAAAAAATATTTGTATACATCGTCAAGAATTATGATGACAAGACTGCACTTTATTGATACAAATATTTCTTATAAAACACAACTTAAACCAAAAGACGGGATATTTGCTTTGTAATTACGAGTATAATATTATTATAAAATTTTTGAAACAAATAAAACAATTAATTAAACTGACCCTCTCAAAACAGCCACTGGTCACATTTGCAAAGTTTTTAACATAGCTATATACAAAAGCAAACCTTACAATATTGCAATGCACTCTGTTTGGCATAAAACAACAAATCCACACACTAACAAATACATCGCAAGATCATTTGATTCAAAATCACCTACTCCAAGGAAAGCATCTGCGCTTCTTTCCACCAGACAATGATGGCTTAAGCTTTGCTTGCCCTTGTTGGTCTCGAAGACTAGCATTACTACCTCTTTGAATATCATTTTTGTCTAAATTATTTCCATGCCGTAAGCTTGATTGCGAATGAGAACGAGGCTGATTTGGAGGTCTAAGGTGACTGCCAGAGGGTGGTCTTATTCGAAATGTATTTTTAACTCCATCTTGAGTCACTGCAGCAACTCTTTCCTGTTCTTTTCCATTTTCAAAAAACGTAGTGGTTTCGATTACTTTTCCATCCACAGTTTTGATAGTTTTAATGATTGTTTTTTGCGGAGACGACCCACCAAGAGATTGGGGTATGGTTGACCTTGGAGTTGTTTGACCAGCTTCAAAAATGTCAGCCAGGTCACTAAATGGGTTTTGACCACCAAAAAACTGTCGAAAAATTTCTCGAGGATCATGAAATTGAAAGCGAATATTAGAACCACTTCCAGTTCTAGATGTAAAACCGGGCCTAAATCTACCTCTAGGAAGTCCACCACCTCTAGGAGGTCCACCACCTCTAGGAGGTCCCCCACCTCTAGGGGGTCCACCACCACCTCCACGAGTTAACCCATCTTTGCCATATCTATCATATACATTTCGCTTTTCTTGGTCCGATAATACTTCATAAGCTTCAGAAATGTCCTTGAACTTAGCTTCAGCTTCTTCTTCATTAGTTGGATTTTTGTCAGGATGCCATTTCAATGCAAGCTTTCGATAGGCTTTCTTGATATCAGCTTCATCTGCATTTTTTGGCACACCCAAAACAGCATAATAATCATTCATAGTCAGTTAAGCTGCATTAAGTACTTACAGCAGAGAGCAACGGAAAATGATATTGACTAAATATACCAAACAAATTTATTTCTTTTATGTAGCAAAATCTGAAAAGAAGTACTTCACAGTCTATCAATCCAGTTAAACAAATCAAACAACTTACAAATCTTTCATAACTTATAGAAATTTGTAAACCTATAGAACTGGTTCACAGTTCTATAGGTTACAAATTTGTACACTTGTAACCTATAGAACTATAGAACTGTTGAACCATATGTAGATGTACCACATGATGAGAATAGCATATAATCTTAAAACATTTGAAGTAACTGACCGGTAAAAACAAGACTATATTTCAGGAGTGGCTGGCCTAGGGTAAAATGAACAATCGACCGACTGCAACTTTTCTCACTACACATTTTTCTGACGTTGAGGATGACGAGCAACCACAAGTTAGAGATAACCCCTCATCCTCAGAAGGACATGAAACGAGCAGGGGCGGATCCCAAAAGTTTTGGTAGGGGGGATATAATTTTCAAGTAGGTTGAATGTTAACTAAATACAAAGACGCTTAAACCCGGAAACGGGTGTAAAGAAATCAAATCAAATCTTCATTATACTCGCTGTATTACGCCGAAGTGCGTAATGAGTTGCGGGGCCCATCTCCACGTCTCAGCGCCTGGGCAACACAGATACGAAGAAACGTCGCAACGATGGCGAGTCGTTGGCGACACTGTGTCGATTTGACCGGCCCAGGAGTCGAACCCCAGACCTCCCGCACCGACAGCGTGCGCTTAGCAACTGAGCTAACAACCGGTGGGTGTAAAGGAGTACTTAAAAAATATATGATGTCAGGGGCAAATTCAGAAATTTTTTCAGGGAGGGGGGCATCAACTTTCGTCACTTTTTCAAGTGTAGTATTTTCCGACAGAGTTAGTATCAAGCAATTTAAGTAACAAAAATGACTCTAGGCAGGTCCGTGGCATGCTTCCCTGGAAAATTTTTGAAAACTTGCATACTGTAATGGTCGTTTTAGTGCTTTTTGAACAATTTTCAGGCAAAGTTAGTTTATATTTTTGGCCCCTAACTTTGAGTGCCTACCAAATAAGATGCACTTTGTTCGCACAGTTTCGATTATGCGTGCTTGAGACGACTAAGGCATATTGTAATGAAGAGGTTCAAAATTATGGAAAAATTGTTTTTATCTAAAGCATGGTTGAAAATAGCAGGTGGGGGGGGAATGCATCCCCCACATCCCCCTGGAAATGAGAAAAGGCGTGATGGGCGGATTGTATATTATTTTTTACCCCTAATTTTTAAAGGATCCAACAACAGTCGCTAATGTCATGACTTGAAACATTGGAATGCTACCGAGACAATAGCTTCAATTCAGAATTGAACCCACTGCTGTCTGATCGTTTATGTTTAACAAAAAAAAGTAACAGTTCTGTGGAATACCATACGATACATTTCAAAAACATCATGACGAACACAGCCATTAACGATTCAACCTCCACCTTCAAAACTACTGCAGTGATACACAGAAAAATATGAACACTCAAGACTAGCCTACCCAGTACCCACATGTTGCTATGTCGGGCCGGCGGCATTCGATACTGGTACATCAGCACCGATACCTTGTGTAGGAATCGGGAGAGTAATGATGTCAAGTTGCCAGTTTACTACTGTACTACCAACACTCATAGTGTACTGCAGTTACTGAGAATCGGTATTTCGATTCTTTGAATTTGCTGTTCTCATGGTTGAGCATACCAGTACACTGTACATTTATCAGTAGTTTATAGCATACCGGTACCGATAGTTGTACAGAAGCCTATCACAGATCACTACCAGTATTGGCAAGGCGACAAAAATTCTCGAAATTTGTTGGGCTGTTCATTTCTAAGTCGCTTTATATTACAATGGATAGTTTACTTTGCTGTTTTAAGCTCACAAGAATTTCCCAAAACATTACGTGCAGTAGACTAGTAGTGATTGCAAAATATGCTTTGGATAGTTGCAATACTTTGTGCAGTCACAATGCCTAATTATTTCTCGCATAATTATTCAGCTCATGACTATACATTCGACTTTAGAGCTTAGGCCTATTCACTATACAATCTCGTACTTGATGATTTGTTCTATTGGATGACTTTGTATTATCCGCTTTAGTTTATTGGTTTGTTTTGATGATTACTATTTACAGCTCTTGCATACTGAACAGGAAATAAGCTTATATTCATGGATTCTGATTCTGCCAAAAAAGATAGTTTAAAAAGATACTTCAGAGACTTAAAAAGCTAAATTAAAAAGATTTAAACTTATTTAGATTTAAAATTTAAAATAAAAAATTGAGATTTAAAAAGATAGTTCAGTGGTTCCACTTGTACACTTACAGCTACATTAATTTGTTTATGTGTTGCCACTTGGTGGAATAAATTGACTTGAATTGAATTGTAAACAAAATTTTACACCCTACACCTGCCCTGAAGAATGAAGACATTTGCATCCGTCGTTTAAGAGGAGCGCAGCAGTGTTGGTTGTTCAATGTTCATTCACAAATCATTTATTATGAAAATTCAAAGGAAATTGGTAAAAATTGTTAGCGGCTTGTCAGCGGCCCAGAAATAAAAAAGGTTGAACCGGGCCGTTAGCGGCCCGATAAAATGACCGCTTTACGGCTCGTTCTGTAAATAATCCGGGGAAGTATCATGAATGCATTTATAGGTCAATAAGGCAATCTTATAATGTATACGAAATTTCACATGAAGAATATTAAGATTTTTAGGTAAGGTAACGTACGTGAACGTTATGCAGAGCCTCGTAATCCAAAAACAAAACGAACAGCTGCATATAAAACTTTTGTCAATTTATGAAGCAGATATTCCTCTAAGTTGTAAAACAGTGCATTGCAATATTCAATGTGAGATAAGATCAATGAATGAATCAATTGAATTTTTAAGGTACGAGAAAGTTTTGAAGCAATCCTGCCCATGTTGCGTTGATTAAGATAGCAAACTCCAATAACTTTCAATCCAACACCCTTCAATTGTTTGAAAGTTATTTATCCGACAGAAATCAATATGTATACACCAACAACGTAAAATCCTCATTAAAGTTAATTAAATGTGGTGTACCACCAGGTTCAATTCTTGGCCTGACTTTATTTTCAATATATATCAACGACATTGTACAAGCTTCATCATTTCGAGTTCGACTTTTTGCTGACGACACTGCCTTGCTCATGAGTGATAAAAGTATGGAAACTCTAAACATTAAAGTAAACAATGAACTAATTAAGATCACCAATTGGCTCAACAATAACAAACAATCCCTTAATTATACCAAAATGTCTTTCTTGTTAATTTCTCCTCAAGTAAATAATCTTGAACTTGTGGTAAGAATAAATGGAAATCACATTAAAATATCAGATGCAGTCAAATATTTAGGAATAACCTTGCAACCAAAATTAAGATGGTACAACCATATAAACATCTTATGCAAAAAGCTGTCGCGAGCTTCCGGTATCATCGCCAAACTAAGGCACTACGTGGATTACAGTCTCGTCCAATCTCACTTACTTTGTGGCATATTAACATGGGGTTCAGAAAACACAACAACATTAAAACCTCTACTAACTATTCAAAATAAAATAGTAAGACTAATGTGCAAGGTGGATAGAACTAGTCATGTGACAAATAACTCCTTATACAAACGATTAAGCATACTTAAAATTAAAGATCTTTACAAAGTGGAATTAGCAAAGTTTTTTCATTCATATCAAAGAAACAGATTGCCCCAAATCTTCCAAGACCATTTTCAACCTGTAAAAAGCCTCCATAAACACTTTACCAGAAATTTGCACACTGATAAATAGTACTTACCTGCATGCACAAGCAATTCATATAAACCATCAATATATTTCGAAGAAGACCAAATTTGGAACAATATCCCAATAAAATGGAAAAGATTCTCCAGCCAAAAATTTCTAAAACTTTATAAAAGGCATCTAATACAACAATATTTGTAATTGGAATTAATGTAGCCATCATACACGTAACTTTGCTAAAGTGATTGACGGCATTTGTATAACTCGTAATTTTGCGGCAGTGGTTGGTAACATTTGCATTCTGTACATATTGTGATCTTGTAATTTGATTTATTAGTGCATTTCTTTGTTCGCTATGTTTGGCGCTTTCAGCTTTGAAAAACCGATATTTTTTGCCATGTGTTATGTTAAATAGAGTGTAGCGACTTGATGAGCCCCAGGCTCTTTCGTATGCACGAATAAACTCTAAACTCTAATAAAAAAAACTTTACCAATATGCTTTTGAAATATCAGACCATCATCCAGAACAACATCAAGACTTTTATCGCTGGTAGCAGGTTGGATAAAGTAATCATTATCGAAACTGACAGTAAACATTAACCTACATGTTTTGCCACTGTAGCACAGTCGTGCTCCCCATTGTTCTTCCTAATTATTTACACGATAATTCTTCAACCGTTGTGAAAATATATACTTAACATGGTTGTTAATTTAGAATCTCTCTCTGTTTTGGACTGACTGATTTGGTAATTTCGTTTTGATTTGTATCAGCCAAGTAGGATTATTTCACAGCTAAGTTTGATAAATTTGGATTACTAGCAAGACCAGAAACATTATTTTAAGAAGATTACTAAAGAAGACAAGACTGGATATCAAGTTTGCTTAATTTTGGTGAGTGCATAGACTAATCACCTTACTGGTTCACTGGCCTCCAGTCTAGTTGCCAACCTGGCCTATTTCGGTGATGTTAGCGGCTGGTGCTGTGCAATATTCATTCCGCACCACCTCACTACAGCCGCTACACCACCAAAAGTTGATGACAACTCATCTGTTTTCTCTTCATTCAACTTTATACTATTATCACACATCCACCCCATTAAGTCGGTAGCGTGGCGTAGTGGTTCGGAGCGTCGTTTTTACGACGACCATGATCGCAAGGTTGATGGTTCACCTCCCAACCTAGTCTCGTTGTTGTGTCCTTGGATAAGATGCTTCACGATGATTATCTCTGCTTGGTGGAATCTGGCAAGCAGCAAATTAAAGAAGTCAGAAGAAAATTCAAGCGGAAAACTTGGAAACAAAGGCAACTCCTAAGCGAGTCTGGATTCGTCCTACGCATAGCGCCTCAGTCGCTTTCTCGTGATAGGAGGATAAAGATGAAGAAATCAATCAATCAATCAATCAAGTCTCTAGTAAAGTTTCGAATTTTATCATTAAAGAAATCAGAAGATACATTTCTGTCAACACCAAAATAGCACTGCATATCATCGGAATCAGGGGCGTAGCTAGGGGGGCAATTGCTCTCCCCCCCCCCCCCCCGAAATATATTATTAGTGACCATTTGCCAGCAAACAAAGATACTAATGCCATAACGTAAATCTAGTAACAACGCAATTAGGGGCGGATTAAGACCACTTTTCGACAAAAAAAACTAAGCCAAAATGAGTAATTTTCTTGCAAAAGCCCTAAAAATCTGTGGCGGCTGGAGGCTCCACCCCCAGACCTCCTTAGCCTCCGGCGGCTGGGGGCTTTGCCCCCTCACTCCTTTTGCCGAGTTCTGGTGCGCCACTGAAAAAGCCTATGAAGTTTTGCCCCCCTCCGAAAGTTTGGGCTGACTACGCCACAGATCGGCATACTGATGTATGTTAAAGTCATGTGATTTAGCTAATAATACAGTCTCTTGAAAGTATAAATTGAAAAGAACGGGTTCTATTCCTAAAATCGAACCTTGTGGAACAACGGAGAAGAGTACGACTACACGCGAAAGCGAGTGATTAATTTGACAATATATCTGCGATTGCTAAAATATGACGCAAACCAAGCAAATACAGTTCCACTAAAAGCATACTTATCACGTAATTTAGCAAGCAATATAGGCAGGGTTACCATCGGACCACACCAAAAAATAAGCACGCTGCAGTTAGGTTACCAAAAACTCAATAGCTCTTTATTGTGAATCCACTTAAAGCCGGTGAAGACTAAAAAAAAAAAAGGTCTTCACGTCAACAAATCAACAAAGTCCTGTTTTTCCACTAAAAATTGGTGAAGACCAAAAAAATAGATCTTCACGTCCGCAGTATCCTATTTTTTCCACTAAAAAATCAAAAATAACCACGGGACTCAAAAATAAGCACGTTTCTTAGAAGCACATTCACGTTTTCTAAGACATTGCCCTTGAAAATAAGCACAAATCTTAGAAATAAGCACGAAATGGTAACCCTGTATATAGGCCTGTCACGATTTACAGTGTCAAATGCAGCAGAAAGATCAAATAAGACTAGTATAACATTTAATTTAGCATCTAACATTGAAACAACATCATTATGAACTTTAACCATGGCAATTTCACAGCTATGATGATACCTACAGGATGACTGGAAGTCATCGAATAGTTGTTTGGTACCGGTATGTAAATATTCAGTAATTTGATAATTGACACATTTTTCAATTAACTTTGAGAGTGGATCCAGAAAGTTTTGGTGGGGGGGGTGTAATTTTGAAGAAGGTTAACGCCTTAACTAAATACAAAGACGATTAGACCCGGAAACGGGCGTAAATAAGCCTTTTGAAAATGTGTTCATGTCGTGGGTGTACCGGTATTCAGAATTTTTTTCAGGGAGAGGGCACCAATTTTCGTCACTTATTCAAGCGCATTTTTTTCCGGCAGAGTTAGTTTTAAGCAACTTAAGTACCAAAAACGACTCTGGGAGGTCCGGAGGCATGCTTTCCCGGAAAAGTTTTGAAAATTTGCCTACTGTGATGGCCATTTAAGTACTTTTTAAATAATTTTTGGGGAAAGTTGGTCGCATTTTTAGCCCTTAACATTGAGTGCTACACCAATGATGCATTTTGTTCGCACAGTTTCGACTATGCGTGCATATGGCGACTACGGCATATTGTTTATGAAGAAGTTCAAAATCATAGAACAACTTTATTCATCCATAACATTGTTGAAAATGGCTGGTGGGATGCATTCGCAGCATACCCCACATCCCCCCCCTACGTTTTAAACTAAAAATACCAAAGGCCGTAATAAAGCACGATTGTTGTAAGGAAGTCACACTGCTTTCTGATGGAACTGATAAAACGATATTCAAGTGTTAGCGATTTAGTTCTTTTTTGAGCTACAGTAAGCTAACACAGTAGATCATTTTTGCTTGAAATCGTTAGCCTTTTTTCTACGGAAGGTCTGAGGGGCTGATGGGAGTTGCGTGTAGGTTTACAGGAGCGGCACTGCCCTGCTAATATAATTGTGTCATTGCCTCATAAGCATAAGGGCAAAGAATAAAATTCAGGAAACAACACTTCGTAATTCTTGTTATTATGACAATTACAAAACCAGATTATCAATGACAAAGTATCTAGCACTTCGAAATAAATATCAGAAAAAGAAGTATGTATGACGTCATTTGAGGCTCAAGGGGGGGTGTTGTAACCATGCCACGTGGATACGCCAAAACCAATACAAAGGTATTTGGAAAACAGTACAAATGCCTTGCTATGGAACGCAAGGACGCTGTGCACCACGAGAACACTTTAGAAGCAAGCATAATTAGATGCTACACTGACGGATCCAAGTTCAATTAAAGAATCGGTGCGAGTTTTTACATAAAATACGCATCCAGCGGTGGTCTTAGACAAAAGGGGGGGAGCTGTGCAATAATTATAGGGGGGGCCTTTTGAGATCCAAATTTCAAGACGCTGTAGTGTGTACTAAAGCACGTTATAATAGGCACTTCATAGAAAGTTTCTTGAGAAGCACCAATCAATCAAGCAAGCTCGTTTAATGCATGTAATGTAGAAACATCATTTACTGCCAGTAATTGATAGGCTACAACAAGCCTAGGGTTCATTAAAAATTTCCCAGAACTAAGGAAAAATTAGAGACATGACATGATTTGCTTATTCTGTATATATACGATATTGGTAGCTTGAGTAAACCACAAATTAGTTGGCTATATTAACGGTAAAGCAGTTTTGGTATACTTGCGTTGATTAATTTTAACATCAACTTATACCCACTATTGCTGCATCTGCTTGTGACAGCTTGCAATACTCTTTGCAGTTAGTGGTAATTCATAATATCAAACAAAATGTACTTTGCAATAAATTTACCTGTGATCAAACACATTGCTGATGCAGATCTGTAAGGATAAGCCACTGAGTGTGCGAAATTTAGGCAAAAAGCTTCCAATTAGTTAGTTTTCTTTCTACTGAAATATCTGCAGAACTGCTATGATGGTCCTATTACTGGACTATAAGATTACTTCACCTGTTTCATTCTTCTTTCCACTTCCCTTTAATAACTGCTTTTCTTGTTATACAGTAAGAGTTGTTACTATTCTAGTTTAAAAATGTCTTCTCTTCAATTTCTAGAAACAAAATGTAATTTGTTAATATTCAAACAACACTTCAATTCAAGGTTACTAGGTAGTGGTTTGTGAGATAGGCTATTGCACCACTTTCAATTAACTTTTCATCATCTTTATGCACAAGATAAAACAATTTTGTTCTCATATTTTGGACTATTCGCACCAAGCGAAAAATTAAGAAAAGTGAACTCCCTGAAACCGAATATATACACTTCAAAAATGCAATGAACTACTGCTTACATAATTCGCAAAATGATGCTTAGTTCTGGTGAAGCCGTAAAGAGTCAGTTCTGATGGTTACTTCTATGATTTTCTTTTCTGAGCTTCTGAATACATTCATAATCGGTGGTTTTGAATCAATGAAATTAAAATTTAATCACCACAACTTTAGTTTCCAAATAACTTCTCTATGCATTTGAAACAAGAAATCTGTCAACACAACTCCTCTGGTCACGATCATAACTGAGGTTATTTTCAAATTAAAATAAACTGAACATTCAACAGTAACTGAGGGAGACTGCGAAGTGAACTTGCGCTCTTCGAGTCAGCAGCCACCCGTTATATACGTCAAATGCGATCGGCTCCATCCGCGAATCGAACCCGTCACGTAGGATCTGTCATCTACCCGCTAGGCCATAATATCAGAACAAAACATCAATCAATTAATTTTCTGGACCCGCTTATCTTTGGGGGGTCGCGGGGGCAGCTGCTCGAGTTGGATCCTCCAAGCATGTAGATCCTCTGCAACAAAGGATAAATGCTTTGCTGGGATGCCAAGGCGAGACCAACTAAGATCTTCTACGTAATCTCGCCATCGAGTTGTGGGACGGCCTCTAGGCCTTCGACCAATCGGTGTTGAACAGAGCAGTTTTTTGGCTGTTCTTTCTTGGGACATTCGTGTCACATGTCCATACCAACGCAGTTGCGATCTTTCTAGTCGGAGAAGCAGCGATTTGATGTTTCGAGATTCACGAATATCTGCACTTTTAACCTTGTCCAACAAGGTCAAACCGCCAATTCTTCGCAAGAATCCCATTTCGGCTGCTTGAACTCGAGACCTCACTTTCTCATTTATGATCCCACACTCATGGCCATAAGTCAGAATAAGAACATAGACCGATCTGAAAATGGATAGCTTTGCCTTGGTGCAAAGCTCCCGTTTTAGTACCACAGATCGGCGGAGCTGGCGCATTACTGCACTTGCTTTTCCGATGCGGATATCCAATTCGCTATTTTGTCTGCCGTCACGTGTGAATGAGACTCCGAGGTACTTGAATTTCTCTGACTGTTTTAGTGGTACTCCATCAATTTGGAGAGAGCACTGCTTTGGTTGTCTGGACAGGCACATGGTTTTTGTTTTTGTTGAACTGATTTTCATTACGGCAACAGAGCATGCATTCGAAAACCTGTCAAGAGCTTGCTGGAGACCATTTTGGGTAGAGTCGAGTAGCATAAGATCATCCGCAAATAACAGACGTTGTACAGTGCATTCACCGATCTTTACTCCGCCACAAGACTCACTTTTCTTAACTATTCTATCCATATAAATAAGGAACAGAATAGGTGAAAGAGAGCAGCCTTGCCGTAGTCCCACACTTACTCTGAAAGGTTTCGTCGTTGCGCTGTTAACACGAACACAGACCTCGGAATGCATGTGCAGCGACTTAATCACAGTTAGAAACTGGCCATCAATGTCATACTGTAACAGCACCGCCCAAAGCTTGTCTCTAGGAATGCGATCATATGCTTTTTCAAGATCAACAAAACATGCATTGACCTCTTTTGCATATTCCCACGACTTCTCAAAGATTTGCTGCAAGGCAAAGATCTGATCCATTGTGCTTCGGCCAGGACGAAAGCCACACTCAGCATCCGTTGGTTTAGGCTCGACTGTTTCACGGCATTTCTTTTCGAGGCATTTGGCATAGACCTTACCCGGGACACTGATGGGAGATATGCCCCTATAATTGGTGCATTTTCTCTTGTCTCCTTTCTTGTGGATAGGCATTATCACACTAGTTTGCCATTGCTTTGGTGCTTGCCCAGTAGTACATGCCACCTTACAGACACGAGTCAGCCAACGAACACCATATATGTTCATTGCTTTTAACATTTCAGGTCTGATATCATCCTCACCAGGTGCTTTTCCAGTTTTCAATGATTTGATTACTGCATTCACGTCTGCTTCGGTTGTATGAATATCTTCCCCAACCTGTTCCTCGTGAATTTGTATCGGTGTAGCATCAACTGGGTTTAAAAGATCACTAAAGTATTCTCTCCACCGATTCAAAATAGCATCTTGATCTTTTAGAGCTACACCATTTGAATCTTCGATAAAGAAAGCGGATCGAGATCTTTTTCCACGCAAACGGCGAATGGTTTGCCAGAACTGTTTGCCGTTTTGAAATCATCGTCTAACCTTTCTCCAAATTCCTTCCAGGCCCTTTCCTTAGACAGTTTTACTTTTGTGGCTGCCGCCTTACGTGCTTCAGAGTACTGCGAACGAAGTTCAAGTGATGACTTATTTGCAAGCCAGGCCTTACAGGCCACTTTTTTTGCACGAACAGCTTCTTTAACTTCTTGGTTCCACCAAGGAGTTTCAATGTCTTCACTAGAGGTCGGAAGTTCTTTGAACTTGGATGCAATGTTGTCTGCAAATGCAGTTCGTACCTCTTTGTCAGCCAATGATTCCCATTTGATTCGATAAGTTTCTCGTGGTCGAAAAGTCTTTCGTTTTTTCACGGTTTCAAAGCTTTCAAAGTGCAGACAACTAGGTGGTGATCAGTTGACAACTCAGCCCCTCTTTTAACACGACCATCAGACACGGTAGAAAACAAGTACGCCGAAACGATACAAAGATCAATCAGGGAGCGTTGTCCCAGAGAGTTTCTGTACCAGGTGTACTTATGAATTCTTTTGCGCTGAAAAAATGTGTTGATTATGCACAGCCCATTGGTGGCACAGAACTGCAATAAACACCTTCCGTTCTTGTTAATGTCAGGGTCACCATGTTGCCCAATAACACCTTTCCAGGTTGCATTGTCGATGCCCACATGTGCATTGAAATCGCCCAAAAAAACAAGGGATTCTGATGAAGTTGCTTTTCCCAATGCAACCTCAACTTCCTCCAGAAAGGCTTCGTACTGTGATTCTATGTTAGGTGCGTACATCTGCAAGATACACAGAGATCGCTTCTGCAGCCTTAGCTTTAGAAGACAAACCCTTCCTCCCAGTGGTACCCAGTCAACGACATACTCAGCTATGTTGGGGCTCACAAGTAAGCCAACACCAGCTTGAGCGGACATTGCTGCATCAACACCTGAGAACAACTTTCACCCACCGTTCAACTCAACAGTTCCAGAACCCCGGCGCTTTGTTGATGAAATTCCCACAATATCAAGGCTATACTGTTGGGTTTCGCTGACAAGCTCCTGCTCTTTTCCTGTCAGTGACGAAACGTTCCAGTTCCCGATAGCTACAGTAGATCCCGGCAGTTTGGTCCAACTCGAGTACATTTTCTGTGCGCTGCCCCCATTTGTCTCCCCAAACGCTTAGCGACTGCGTTGGTGGGTTTCCGGTGACGGTCAGCTTGTGGGGGAGACTGTAGCTTATTTTTCGAACGAGTCCCTCTGCCTAAAACTCGAACGCGGACCTTTTTATCCTGCGCGCCGTCCGATGCAGCATGAATATTGTTATTACAACTTTCCATTTAGCTACAGCATTGGATTGCTACTTGGTCTGTTTCTCTCCTTCGACCTTACCGCCATGTGTGACCCAGATGGAAGTGATTGAACACTACCGACGGCATTGCTCTAAGGATCATTGAAAACTCAAACCTCCCCACCACGTTAAGGTGGCAATCCATAGGTGTTACGAAACCGTCGCAACACGTATATTGACTTTCCTCGTAAAACTAATTGCTCGGGCGGAACGCCAAAGCCTTCACTCTTCACTCTCGCCTTCCTGTCGACCAGACTTGACCAACCATAAAAATCTCTTTATTAGAAGGGCTAAACTTCTTCCGATTTAAAATGTAAACAGGTAAATTAAAATACGGCAATATCTCGGTACAAACAAGGTGAGGAGAGGGGTGTCCAAGATTTTCTATGAGTCAGTGAGCGAGCGAGCGAAATTTTACCGAGGAAATCCCAGCTATATAAAAACTATCTTTTCTTGTTTTAACTCAAAAATTAAAATCTAACAGTCGATTTGACGTGCAATTCAAACTCAAAATATCTCGAAAAGAACCAGGTGTAAAATAGTAAAGCGTTTTTAACTGTGTCCAAAGTGCAAAAAAAAAGGCATTTTGATTGCTGTTATACTAAATTACATACAAAGTGTGAAGCGCTTGTACCGGAAAACAAATTGAAGTGCTTACAACACAAGTTGCGCAACAGTGCGTTGGCTCGAAAGGTGAAAAGATAAGTGAAACATTAAACTACGGTTCGAGTCCTAAGCTAACAAAACAATTACAGAAATTAACTATTTGCCGAAGCTGGAACAATAGGAGAGGAAACAAAGCATAAAACTTTGAGTTCAAACGACAGTTGGTAAAAAATCTCTGACATATAGGGGTTCTGAACTGTGGAAAAAAATTGGTTAGGCCTATAAGGTAAAAGAATCTCCTTGGTTATCATTTAAAAAAAAGATAAAAAATTGCCGTGCATAACTAATCGTCACTTTGATCTTTTGTTGCTTCAGTATTCGGGTATCCATTAATTATTTACTGTTGGAATATTGTGTATATATTTTCTCTCGTCGAATCACTTCCTGGGACAAATAATTTATTTTTTTTCTTTCTTTGTTTTGCTTTTGCTTTAGCTTTGGTTTCACTGCGAAGTAACAAGTCAGGAAACATCTTGATTTAAAAACCTAAGAGTTCGTCAATGCTTCCTGGTCTGAACAAACTGACTGTTATTTGTGCTAAGTGTATTGTTTTTATGTTTATATTCAGGCAAATAAACCGTTAAATTAAACTAAACTACTATCTCAAAATGCGATGTGTAATACAATATGGTAAAACCTTTGGTTATAAACCATCAAAAACTTTACCAAAATAACTGCACTGTAAACCAGTATGATACGTTCTGTTAACTTTCAGGAAGTCTACATTACACTGACTAATCATCATAGCTGAAGTTTTTGCCATTGCACAGTGGGATATAACTCAATCTATAATAACCATAATATAAAGAAATTGAGAAGTTTCACTTTGAGGTGGTTCAGCTTCGATTAGAGATGAAAAAAAAAAAAAAGAAGAAATGGTTCAGACAAATTGTTTGCTGTGTTTCAATGCAAAAAGTTTTATTAAAATGAAAATTCTTTTTAGGGGAGCTTAAACTTGGGATAACTAAAATAAATTTTAATGGTTTGGTTGAAGTTATTATAAAAAGAAGTGTTTTTTTGGAGTTTCTGCATTGATTCTTTTTGAAGGGGGCCTTATTTTCAAAGGTTTTTTTTTGGAGGGGGGCCTTTTTTTAAAGATGGCAAAGGGGTAGTTCTTATTCGAGAAAACTAAAACTAATTCTTATGATGTGTAATGGTTCAAGTTTACAAAAAAAGTGTTTTTTTATATGGTTCCAAAACTAAAGTAAAAACTATAAATAATTTAAAATAATAAAAAAAAATATAAAAAAGATAAAAATAAAAGATAATTTAAATCAATAAAACAATTAAATAATAAATTATTAAAAAACGAGAAAACTTTAAAGTAAATAAAAATAAAAAAATAAATATTATTAAAATAAAAAAAGTAATTTAAAATAAAAAAACTAAAAATAGTTTTATTGATATAGTTCAAGTTTTTATACAAAAAAGTTTTTTCACAGTTAACACAATGATTCTTTTTGAGAGGGGCCTTCTCTTTTAAGGGAGGCCTGTGCGACCACACGGTTCGCACGTTCCTAAGACCACCACTGTACGCATCAGGCTATCATACAGATCAAAGTTTTTTTTTTTTCCATTCGGGAAGATATAGTACTGTCTTCAAGGCAATAGTCTTTGCTGTAGCTGAAGTAGCGAAGAAACTGATCACGGAAAAAATTCAAAATAAAAAAATAATAATTTTAGTGGATAGCCAAGCAGCAATTCTGGCAATCCAAAATATTAGTGTAAAATCAAATACAGTATTAACGTGCATCAAAAACCGAAATATATTATTAGGTAAAGACAATCTCGTCACTATTGCCTGGACTCCGGGCCACACCGGCATTTAGGGTAACGAGAAGACGGATATCTTGGCTAAATTAGAATCAGCATTGAACTGCTTGGGGCCTGAATCTTTCATTCCAATCCCATATGCTAGTTGTAGCGCAGCAGAAAAGGATTGAAGTGTTAAAAGATGGAAGACATCTTGGATAAAACTGAAGGACTGCTTGAGAACAAAAGAGTATGTAGAGTGGGCTTCGCCCCAATTAACTCAACGAATTTTGATTCCCAAAAGACGTAGACTAAATGACGAAGCTGGGCCCTAAAAAAAAAGTTCAAAGCGCAAACGCAAATGGCGCAACCGATTTTTTGCAAGCACAAAACGCAACAGCAAAATGCGCAACCGATTTTCTGGAAGCACAAAGCGCAAATGCAAATTGCGCGACTCTATTTTTGCAAGCATGGATCGCAAATGCATATTGCGCAACCCAAATTTCCCTAACTAAAAGTGCAAACGCAAATTGCGCAACTAAAATTTTCCAGACTAAGTTTATAAGCGTAGACGCAAATTGCGCAACCACTAATCATTTTGATAAAGCGCAACTGCAATATTGGTTTTCGTAACTCAGGACTTAACTAATAACTAATATGCCCTATCGGTGGAAATAAGTTGCAAAAATATTTCAAATAATACCGTAACTAGAAACCACCCCAAACTAACGGTAGAAATGACAATGCCAGGGGGTTTTAGTCCTGCGCTAGTAAAATGTAAATGCGAGATGCCAGACTGCTCAGCTGCCAGAGCACAAATCACTAATCACAGCCCTACCAGTGCAGCAGGCTAGCAGCCTAATCTTTCTCTGCTACTCTATGGACCATGGTCTTTAGCGTTTCACTTTCAGCTTTATTACTAGATACTTGGTTGGCTACCGTAAGCCTATCTTTATTTATGCCGATTGGTATGAAATGCTGTAGGCTTTTCTGTAGGGCCTATTTCTGTAGGATAACCTATCGATAGTGTAGACTGTATGTTGTACACTTGCACTACTTACCGTATGCACCTACTGGCTAATCAACAAAACGATACCTTCACCGCCTAACTAACTAAGTCTGAAGCTGCTGCTTGGCGATTCCACGTGGATTTTATTTAACTTGTGACAAAACTGAACACACGTGTTCGTGCGACCACAAATACAACAGCCTTAAAATTATTCGACCGAAACCGATTTATATATTTTTGGAAAGGTAACCTGACTTTTGCGGTTGCGCACTTTAAAGAAAATTTAATGAGCAAGTAAAGCGCTATTAAATTTTGAATAAACGTTGCGCAAATGCAAATTCTGCAATCGAAAAAAAAAAGACCTTGAAAGCGCAAATGCAAATTGTGTAACCAAAAAAAATATATGAAAAGCACATACGCAAATTGCGCAAGCAAAAAAAACGCCAGGTAAAGCGGAATTTGAATTTCGCGATTTGCAAAATTTGCGTACTAGTTTGCGCATATCTCAGCTCTGCTAAATGAAGTCTTGCAAGTCCTCACATATCACTGCAACATACATAAACACAGGAAGACTATTGTATACGATGTACTGTATCATGGACATGTCCAAAATGTAACGTGGAAAAAGAAACTCCAAATCACTATGTTGAAGAATGTAATTACTACCAAGACCTACGAAAGAAGGTATTTGGTACTGAAAAAAAACACTATAAAGTCGTTGGTCAAAAACCTAAATATAAACCTACTGGCCAAGTATTTACAGCAGGCCGGAAGACTTGTTGAGTACGGCCAGTACCGCAAGTTAAATAAATGAGAAAGCGGTGATAATTGTGATGTGCCTAAATAACGGCCTACACAATATGCCAGTGAAGATAGATGCTGGTCAGTTCTCTCTCTGGCACTACCGCCATTTAATAATAATAATAATGACGCAACATGTTGTTCGCACCGTTCGGAAATTGCTTCGAAGAAGGGTATCCTTGATAGTTGGGAACAATCTTCATCGAAATGGAGAGACTTCACGAGCTACCGGTGCGGAAAAATATAAAGATGTCTACAAAAAAGTGATAGATGGGCTGCATATCATGGTGCAAAAAGATGGACATATGGATTTTGTAAAAAAAAAATAAATGTAAAACATTCCATGAAATGGTATCTTGATCATTTGGGCGCTACTTTTATTTGTTATTAATACTATGAATAAAAATTGGTGGTAACATGATGCTAAAATAAGCAGTGCCTCACCAACCACGAACCCACCGCACGTCACTGATTCTAAAAGTGTACCCCTTAAGGCACTCCAACTCACACATGTGAAACCGAAGGGGTATAGTAATAAAAGAGATTATAAACGTTGCTTTTCGGGCATTGACAATGCTTGCAGCAAAGATTTTACACTGAGCAAGATTGCAGGCTAGCTTTTTTTCTTGGTTTCTCCAGTTTTTGTGATCTCACTATGCGTCATTTAGTGATGAGAACGTTTCAGGCAGAGTGGTGACAGTGTTAAGTATTACTAACAGTGAAACCACTCTCCGTGCGGACTGTGCAGTGTCCGGCACAAAAATCAATCGTATCATCATAGTTTCATACATTGAGGGTTGGTTAAAAGGCCCTGTGGCCATTTCTCGTTTTTGTTTCCATTTTTTTACGAAATTGTCAATAACTTTCTAGCGCCTCGGCTTTGCCTACTTGTTTGATGTACCAGACAAAATGTGACTACAAACTATAGCCTACAGTTACAATGATTATGTATTACCGCAACAGTTTTAATTTGTAATACCACAAAAAAAAAACGGCAACACGGTCCCTCAGCTTTGCTTCAATGATTTGTTAAGTGGGTCCACTGTGGAAGTATAATTTATACGTAGGCTACACTGATCGGCCAATATAACAACCGCTTCGCAGACGTCCGAAACTGATATTCATGTAGGCTACGTGTACCCAGAGGTACAAGAGAACGTTTCTCGAAACTCAATGGGTACACAGCTTTTTCAAATCTATTCTTAAGTTTCGTATCGCTAATCATTTATATTATTTAAGAAGTTATTTTGTTGTTTTTTCTTTGCATAATTAACTGGTATTGAGTTTTTGTTCAAGCAAGTTGACAGTTTATTTAAAACAAAAACAAACAGAAACAACTGCGCAAATAAAATAACTTCGCCAAGGTTGAAAATCAGGCTGCACAATTGCTGTAAAATTCAATAAAAATCATTTTAGACAATTAGGCTTTGGATTGGAATAAGTAGGTTCGGTTTACAACGATAAAATATAGACAAGAAAACTATACTGTTTGTTGATTTTCTTGTAAATTTTCTGCGGCGGGCGTCAAAACCTTATCTTCTCCATTTTCCTTGTCCTCTTCTGCGATTTCTGTAACATCACAATTCACTCTGAGATGTAGCAACTTTATGATTTATCAAATTAACCTACGTGTTTGTTTTTGCAATGTTAATCTTCCTGTCACGTAAAAATGACAAATTACTGAAGCTCAAACGAATAGCAAGATTCAACTACAGGAGTAACCGCTTTTCTAAGCTTTACGGTTAAATAACTAAAAAAAGATGAATGTATCTTACCTGAGGGCGGCTGATAAGGGCTAATAGCCCGAAACAGCGCTGTCCCGCTCTACTTTACGGTTAAAGTTACTTTTGTTCCTGCATCTTTTTCAGGACTGCTTTTTTTTTTTAAAGATTTTCTTCGGTCATTTGCCTGATTTCAGCTAAATTTGCCCCATCTTTTTCAGTCAACTCGATAATATTTCGGTCAAGTTTCTAGACCTCATGTAGTGATCTACCAAAAAAAGGGTCCGCCTTGCACACGGCAACAATGCAGCCTTCGTACGCAAAATTTCTTCAAAAATTCAAGTTTTGTTTCGGTCATTTGACCGATTTTAGTTAAATTTGCCCAATTTTTTTGGTCACCTCGATAATATATCTGTCAAAGTTTCTAGGTCTCATGTAGTGATTTCAAAAAAAAGGGTCCGCCTTGCATATGGCATCTATGCAGCCTTGGTCTGCAACATTTCTTCAAAATTTCAAGTTTTTTTTGGTCATCGTGACCGAAAGAGCCTAAAAAATTTCGGTCAATTACCGACAAATGACCGAAAGAAAAAAAAAACTCTAGCTTCTGGATAGCCTACTAGCCTAGGCCTCAAGCGTACATATTATTGCCCTTAAACATCTTATCCATCCTAATTGCAACAACTATGAGTTGTCCACTACCAACACGAGCAGTTTCTTTTTTAAACCGAACCTGCTGAGCATAAGCTGACGATTTTGTTCGTGTTCTATTCCATTCTATGCAGCCTATTCAGGATATCTACGCATAAAGTTCCTATTCTGGATAAGAAAACAACATATGTTTCAGATCGCCCAAATTTCGATGATCCTAGGGTTTTATTTTTTCATAATTTTGCATCAGCAGGCCTATTTACTTGGTTTACTCCACTCCTGCTGAACTCCTGATCCCAAAATTGCGTAGGTTGTAGCTCCAACGCAGCTTATTCCACATGTCAACCAGAAAAAACTCTGCCATTGGGAGCGCATGGTCTACGTAAACAAAAAATCAAACTTTGAGCATTAAGATAGAAAAAAAAAAAAGAAAACGGTTTCTTGGGGTTGCAACCATGTCTGGGCTACTCGTGTATTTTGTCAACTTCTTTTCTTTTACCTGCATGCCATAACGTTAATCGTTTTGTTGCGTCTCTACTTTTCTTGTACCGCTTTATCACTAGCGTAGCCAGGATTTTGCAATGGGGGGGTTTGAGAATGACGTCACATTTGACCATACGTTGTATACAGGAATGGATCCAGAAGTTTTGGTGAGGGGGGTGTAATTTTGAATTAGGTTAAATGTTAACTGAGCACAAAGACATTGAGACGCGGAAACGGGCGTAAATAAGCCTTTTGAAAATGTTTCACGTCAGGGGCGTATTCAGAATTTTTTTCAGCGAAGAGGCCTCAATTTTCGTCACTTTTTCAAGCTTGTCACATTTTTGGCCCCTAGCTTTGAGTGCTTTGCCAAAGATGCATTTTGTTCGCAAAGTTTCGACTATGCGAGATTAAGGCGACTACGGCATATTGTAATGAAGAGGTTCGAAATTATGGAAAAGATTTATTCATCCAAAACATTGTTGAAAATGGCTGGTGGGGAGGATGCATTCGCAGCATACCCCACTTCTTCCCGAGATTGTGTAATTACAAAAGATGGCCTCAAACTTAAGAGATATGTTTTAAACTAAAAATACCGAAGGCATTAAAGGCGCGATGGTTATAAGCATGGGTGCAAATCTAGGGGGGATGGGGAGAATGTATCCCCCCCAATAATTCGGTTGCATCCCCCTCAATATTTTCATGTCCTACATCAGCGAACTAGATGACTTATTTTTGGTCCTTACTACCTTTTTGGGCGTAGATGACTTATTTTTGGTCCTCACTACGAAGAAATTGGTTAACTGGGAAGTGATGACCTTTTTTTTTTAGTCTTCACTTCATCGCACTTCACTGTGGTGGGCAAAAATTTGGGCAACCGCGCGGGGGTGTCAAATTCGCTAAATCATTCCCCCAATCTCGAAAAATGGCAAAAAATGATCCATTTTGCAGAATCATCCCCCCATAAATTTGCTACCCTGGTTGTAAAGAAGTCAAAGAAATGCTTTCTGGTGGAACTGGTAAAACGATGTTCAAATATTAGCGATTTAGTTCTTTTTTGAGCTACAGTAGGCCTACGTAGATCATTTTCGCTAAAAATTGTTTCGCCATTTTTCTACGGAAGGCCGGAGACGCTGAGAGCAGTTGCGTGTACAGGAGCGGCACTGCCCCGCTAATAAAATTGCGTGATTGCTTCATTAAGCATAACGGCAAAGAATAAGATTCAGGAAACAACGCTACGTAATTCTTGTTATTATGACAATTACAAAACCATTTTATCAATGACAAAGTATCTAGCACTTTGAAATAAATATAAGAAAAGGAAGTATGTATGATGTCATTTGAGGCTCAATGGGGGGGTTGTAACCCCAAACCCCCCCGTGGCTACGCCACTGCGCTTTATACTGTATTTTCTTAAACTTATCGTATTCTTTATCGTGTTGACGGCGCGGAAATAAAAAAACACTACTAGGCTACAATGCTGCAGCTGAAATGTTTTTTATCATTTACAATAATGAAAATTTGAAGTACGAGCGCTTATGACCGCCATTCTTTTTAAAGATGAGAGCTGCCTTGATGCGTTCGTGTAAACCAGGGCTGGGTAAACTACGGGCCGCATGCGGCCCGCGGTCACTTACAAAAATAAAAACTCCTACCGTGAATCAAGATCTTTTTTTGCTCTTGACTGATTTTCAGTAGAAATCAGGACACCTGAGGACGTGTTGACCTTTTCTTTGCTCTTCCAATCAGTGCGGCCCTCGTCTTCAAAATTTTTTTAAATGTGGCTCTACGCGTGAAAAGTTTGCCCACCCCTGTTGTAATGTAAACTATTGTTTTTGGTTATGAGTTATGACCCCGCAAAAACATTTGTTGCTTGGCCTAATGCAATATCACCACCGTGTACCTAATCAGGCTACAGGTAACCATCACACAAATTAATTATTGTTCCAAGCAGTCTTACTGAATGTACTAACCGCACAAGGTAACTACTGAACCAAGGATGATGCATGAAAACTAGCGGTTGTTGACCCAATCGTAATGGCTTAGGATCTGAGCTGAAGCGTTAAGGTTGTGTAGTTTGAGAGTGTAAAACATTTTAGAGAAACATCCTCTGCGAATTATACTTCCAGATATTTGTAGCTTATTATAGCCTTGCTTACTTTATCGGAAACCATGTAAGCTGCAGTTATAGGCGAGAGAGCTCCAACTGAACAAGAAATTGTATTTGAAATGCTGAAAATGACGCTGGCATAAGCAGGAGCGATGTCTAAAGCGTTTGAAAGATAACCTGGATCTGAAACACAAATTTGAAAGTTAGTCCCACTGTTGACAGGATAAAGAGTCTTTCTCGAAATTACTATTAGGGGCGAACCGAGTTCCGGATTCGATTCCAACGGAATTCAAACCACAGACTTCAGGGGCGTATCCAGGGGGGGGGGCGCTGAGGTCGCGGCTCTCCCCCCCCCCCCCCGCTGAAATAGAAGCTTAGAAGCTGATATATATCTCCAGTCAGCGGAACAGTGGAAACAGGACATCTGATGACGCGATGACCTTTTTTTGGTATTCACTTGATTTATGGGGGTAAATTAGACGTCGAAAGACGTGAAGACCTTTTTTTTGGTTTTCACCAATATTTTCAGTGCAAACGTGGACAGGAAATTGCGGAGCCCCCCCCTTTTTTTCAAATTTTTGGGCACGCCCCTGGACTTTCATTGTTTTTACTCGTGCTGTCAAGAGTGTTTAGCACTAACTTTTGGGCAAAGTAGCCAGTCGATTGCAGGAGCATCAGCAGTGCTGAAACTGGTTGGGTTTGCTTGCTCGACCTTGTTAATCATCTCACCCGGTTTGGCCGTTTCCCAACATGAAAGGAGACTCAATCACTTAATCAAGGAATCAAATGAAAATCATGCTTTTTATGTCGCTGTAATTAATCTTACAAGATAATCCACATATAGCAAATCCAAGAGCAAATACACCCATCACAGCAACGGCATCTTCGAAGTAAGTGCTTAATGCAGCAAGCAATCCAGCAGTGTAGATGGCTGTGCAAGAATTGATTTTTCTTATGGTTGTCGTGGTAACAATTTTCTTAGCTCGAAGGAAATCAGTTACGTTTCCGCTAACAACAACAACGATAAGCTGAAGCGAATAGGGTAGTATCATAAACATGCTACTCTGAAAAACAAACATGCGATGATTCAGTGATGTTTATCTCATTTTTGGTACCGTAATTTTTTAGACTCACACAAGTGAAGCTATGGTTTTGTATTAATGAACTATGCTCCATGGATCATGAAAGATATTAATTAGGTTGAGTATCGAGTTCGAGAAATCGATTAGCTTCGCATTCCTATGTGCCAACCACCAGGCTAAATCGACGAGTTTATTTGTTTGTTTTTTTTTGTCACTTTTAAGAATGTGGCAGTGGCACACCGAGTAGCCTATTCGGATAAATTGAGGCTTGTCGTTTTAGAAAATAGCTTCAACTTGCTGCTAATTTCTTGTTGAGCTTTCAACTTACAAATCATGAGTTTAGCCATCACAACCACTTTACCTGAAACGCGACAACAAAGCCGAGGTCAGCGGTTCTCAACCGTGGCCCTCGCTCCCCCCAAGGGGGCCGCAGATTGTTCTCCGGGGGGGCACGAGCTTAGTAATAAATGCATTTTTGTTTCTTGACCGGACTTTTAAAATTACACTCATGGTGCTAAGTTTTTATTTATTGTTGCGGTCAAGGGGACCACGACCAAGAAAACATTGAGAATCACTGGCCCAGGTCACAGAAGAGAATCAAACCATCACCTTCAGACCAACTCTGAATCAATATGTACGCTTTTAACTGTACCAACCTGCAAAATATCATAATCCAGCGCATATACCATGTAGCTTGGCAGCAGCAATGGAAGGGCCAGCTGATACCAGCAATCTGCTACGTGGCACATAATATGGGCAAGAACGCACCTCGAAGTGACGATTTTCTTCCAAGGTATGAAACGCAAAGTATTCGGAGATGCCATCTACAAAATATCACATTGAGTTGGTTGAAACTTAAAAAAATGTATTTAGTGGAGAAAGTTTTACATTGACCGGTAAATGCCCCTTCGGCCCGTGTATCTCCACAGACGTGGACATTGTTCGAAGTGGTAGACTAAGGTCTTTCGATGTAGCCTTATTAATCCTTGAAATAGTTTGATAGGTTTACTTGAAAATGCAAGCGCCGTTTTCTGTTGCCTCACAAATGCTGTAGCTTCTGCGCTTGTGAAAACTATTTTACAAATTTGCTGAAATGAAAATTGTTTTTAGCACTCTAAGCTAGGCTACAATAAAAGAAAAGGCTGCGGTAAATATTGTAATGCCCTGAATGACCAAACAACATTCAGTAAAAAGAGTTACTTCATTTTTTGTTCAAAGTTCAGCCTCGACTCAAACGACCTACTTCTTGATCTCCAATACGATTGCAAATATATTTCTTTTCCTTTTCGGATATGCGTGGATTTTGTTGTGGAGTTTCAGTTGCAATGCATACGAAACCTATGGACCAAAGCATTGTTGCACCTCCTGCAAAGAAGAAAAGGTTAAACCCCATATTTTCTGATTGACCTTTTTTGTGTGACAGCTGGATTAGTAAGATTATTTATGCTTTATTTCCCGATGTGACCTGGCGGTGCCGCACGCAGGTTACAGATCCTACGTGACGGGTTCGATTCACGGCTAGAGCCGATTGGATTTGACCTAAATACCGGGTGCCTGCTGACTTGAAAGAGCACAAGCTCTCTTCGCGGTCTCCCTCAATTACTGTTATCAGTGCAACAGTTTGAAATTAAACTCAGTTGTATATTTATTTTTATTTGCCAGTTTTTAGTCAGACTTGTCTACCACGCCTATTATACACCACATGGCTCAGTAAGATCGTTAACGAATATGATTAAGAGCTTATGTGGAAGCATTCGTATCTCTTTTTTGCAAAAAAAACGACCGATGTGCAGCAATGAGTTGCAAGCTACTTACCTCCACCAATTTGTGGGGAAAGTCCGTCAAGCGCCTTTCCCACTTAAATTATTAACCTGTTTGTGCCTTGTTTTAAATAACATCAATGTTTTTTGAAGCTTTTGAACTGCTAAGGTTGAGATAGAGTCACCCGCTGCACCAAGGCCGGCGCCAAGGGGAACCAGGGGGGCTTGGATACGCCAGTCGACATGCTTGGCCCCTCCAATCAACAAGCTTACTTTTTTGAAGACAGTAGTTTTTGTGCTTTTATTCAAACTCTGGGCCCCCCTCAGTCAACTGTTTTGGCGCCGGCTCTGCGCTGCACTATATAGTCTGTTACTATTTTAAAATTTTTGCATAACTTAACCGAGAATTAAACCCGGTCACACGGCCGCAAAAATTACTGGAAGTCTCTTTCTCAATCTTCTTTAAAAAAGCTGATACATTTTAAGACAAAAAATCACCTGTAATATAATAAACTGCTTCCCAAGAAAACCAGTTTACAATTAAACCTGTTAATGGAATAATTATTATTGCTCCTAAGATGCACCCAGACAGAGCGATGGAATTCAAAGCACTTCGCTCAAGAGGGGGAGCCCATTTTGACCAGATAGAAATGCAAGCGGGAACGTTTGGACCCTAAAAAATAAATCAATTAATGATAAATCTTCTAAGAAACCGTTTCAAAACAAGCCAAGAATTCGAAAACATTCAGGTGATTTATTTTTAGCATGTTAGCCTAAACCAAAGTTCTGAACGAACCGATTAGATCAGGGCGAAACCCGCAAATGTAAGCCCGTCCCCGAATTTCATTTGTAACTCTAAACTGGTCTGAAAAAACTCGATTGGTCTAAAACACTTGTGTGAAATTCTTGTTTCCTCAAGTAAACTTTAATGTTTGGGTAACCAAATACACCTCGCGGAAAAGACGCAAGACAATAAGGTGAAACAGGCGGACGACCGAAAGATGGGTTCGCATAAATCAAATGAAAATAGAGACTGCAAACGTCAGCGACATGGCCTAGCAGTACCGCGCGCAGGTTGCATATCCCGCGTGGCGGGTCCCATTGAAGGCTGCAGTCGATTGCATTGTCATATACAGTAAGCATATACTGTAGGCCTACATCTTTTTGGCTGCTTACTCGAAAAGCGCAAGCTCACTTCGCGGTCTCCCTCAATCTGTTGAGTTTTCTGTTCAATAGAATTTAAAAATAACCTCAGGTATTTATTTATTTTATATCAAAACAGCAGCAACGCTACGGTACTAGGTTCTGACAAAAAGATACTCCTTCATCAGGTAAGCTCGGAACTGGTTCCGAATTGAGTTCCTAAAACGCCTTAAAAAAGTTGCGTTGGCAGTACGCTCGTTGTTAATGATCTTACATGAAGCAATCCAATCACAAATCTAAATGCAAAAGCGAGATAGAAATCTTGTTGAGCAGCCAACGGAGTAAGAATATTCAGAAGACCAGTGAGGAAAATGGAGATTGACATGACATTTCTGAAACCAAACTTTTTAGCTAGCATTCCTCCTGGAAAGTTTCCCACAGCGTATCCATAGAAATAAGCACCCAAAAAATTACCCTGTTGAATATTGTCCCAATCCAACAATCTCTGCATAAAAGCAAAACAGTCAACTTGGATGTAAATTTTCGAGAAAAGTGGTTTGCATTGAAATAAAAAGATAAAAAGTCGTATTTCCAAGCTATTGAAAAAAAAACCTCGGAGGGGTATCGAACAAATCTTTACTTTATTGCGCTTTCTTCGAAGAAAAAAAGCACTTTACGAGAGTAAAACTAATTTTACCATATGAGCTGTTGCAACCACGTTCTCAAAAACAATCGTAAACTGAACATTGTTTGAAGTCTTTTTTGTGATTTCACTTGCTGTCGCTACTCAGCTGATCGGCCAGTGACAATGAAACTTTATCATTCAAGTAGGAGCTAAAACCAGCCTGCGATGATCACAAATCACAATATACGCCTTTGCAAAAAAGAAACTAAAATAAACAAACAGCCGTAAAAGGTGATAAAAATCTATCAGCTTGTGCATGGCTATAACGTAATTCGATTTTTCGTCCATCTTCATTGATTTATTTAGCAGCAAAAATTCACACGCATCTTAACTGTTACCTACTGCTTCTTGAGCTGGCAGTTGCGTAGTGTTTCGTGGCGATTGAGTAGCGTTACTGGTATTATTTGTGGGCACCATTGCTAATATTGTAACACCAACGTGGGATCGAATAAATATCAGACTGCACTGTCCAAGAAACGCCATGAAACAGAGAACGTATCTTTGCTTTATGTAACATCCATCGGTCTTTTCCTGAAAGTCAAAAGATGAACAAAAAATACTTCATAGGAGCAATTCCAGGATTAGAAGCATTTTAAATTAATGACCGGCAGATTCATGGAAGGAGGGGGCTCACCCCCAAACTTGTTAGTTATAAAAATTACATCTTTGTTATACTCGCTTTAGGAGCCCATCTCTGCGGCTTAGCGCCTGGACAGCACTGCTCCAAAAAAACGTCGCAACCGTGGCGAACTGTTAGCGAGACTGCGTCAGATTTTACCCACCCAGGACTTCAACTCCTGTCCTGTCGCATCGATGGCAATGTCTAAACAGTTGAGTTATCGGCCCGTTAATACATCAGAACTTCGGTGCTTCCACAGTAAAAGCAGAAAACTACAAGATGAAGATTTTTTTAATTCTTAGTCACCTAAAATTTTTTTCTGAGTCTGGCCGTGTTAAATAACTTCGATCTCACTAAAATTTTGGTTTAGCGGTAGATTTAAGCTTTTAGTTTTAGAAATGGAACCAACAACACCAGTCCTGTTACCACTTTGCATGGATTTGACTTAAGTTATTGCCAATAAATTTACTTGCTTTTCAAGCCGGTTTATATCGTAGCAGCTTATCAAAAAAGTTCTAATCTAGATTGGAAAACGAAGGTAAATGTCGTTCTACAGTTAAAATAACATAACCTATGAGTTATCATGCGCACACATCTTTAATCTTTCCGGAATTCACTTTCACTATAGCTTGATATGCCAAATAAATACTGTAAATAAAAAATACTCTGTTAGTTTTCTAAAGCCGAAAAAACAAAATATCACTAAAAGCAATGTCACAAAATTGAAATATACGTGAAAACTTTTTTTCATTTATTCGACAGCTCGTAGCGATGTTTCTAAACCCAGTTCGACTATTTCTAGCCCATTCATTTGGTTGCATATTTAGCCTATCATTTTATTGCGAGAAAGCGATGGAAGTGTTTTAACCAGCTTAGGAGCTACCGGTCACCGGCCTGTCATTTTAAGATAGTTAATGGGCCTATAAATCCCGTCAGATTTCTTTTCCAAAAGCACAACCAGTAAACTTGCCGGCTTGCTTTCCGCACTATTTCTGTAACGCTGAGCGTCAAGCAGGGAAGCTGTGAAAGTGTGAATACCAACTTTTGAGTCATTAGTTTTACCAGACTCGGATTTGAACCCTTAATCTACTGCTCTTGCGGCAGACGCTTCCTCCACTAGGCTAACTACGCAGCTCTCATATTTTCTTCCTTAGTCTAGGCCTAATGAATGATTTACGTAAATGAATGCACAAGCTTTCTACGAAGTTTTAATAGTTAAAAAGTGCGTATGTTGTCTCGTTTTTTTGTTTTTTTTTGTGATTGATTTAACTTATGTAACGAAATAAACTTGAACTTCAAAAAAACTTGAACTTATGCGCAAGCAAGAAAACTTGAACAAGAATCTAACTTGCAGCAACAGATAAACTCTTCACAAACTTACAACTTTTTCAAAGAGATCAGTGCATTCATGAGCATTTGATATCAAATCGAAATTACGCGATAAGTTATAGATTTAACTTCAATATTATTAATTATTTTCTACCTTCAATTTTGGGCTTTTTTTTGTTTCGTAAATTAGTTTTGGATCAGAATTCGTCATAATTATGCTTCTTTTCTTAATAGAAAGGCGGATCAATGCAACTCTTGCTAGTACCGTAACGTCCAGTCCAGTAGATATATGATCTATCCTAACGTTTTTTTTTTATGAAATGGACTGGCTACATAACAAAACATTACGTCATATTAAGCTATTAGCAGCGTAACACAATTCGATGACCTCTTCAATCGGTCAAATCAGCTGATGTGTTCAAAACAAACAAAAGATATCTGAGCAATGCTGTAACTCAGGTATGGAAAAGCTATCATCGGCTATCTCAAGCTAGCAAGTTATTCATTTACCATGCTTATAAACTGTGCCTGCCTTAATGCTGCTTGTGAATGCTTTTACATAGCAGTCATTGCGTGAATGTACAGGATAAGTCTATATCATTTGTTTACTTAATTGCTTCGTAAAGAAAAAAAAAAATACTTCCTGCATTTTTTAAAACTACCAGTAACTTTGCCATTATTTATAAGTCTCTCAGTCAGTAAATGCGGTGCTCAATTTAAGTGTTTTTGGTGGTAAGCTACCAAAAGCTGGTACTGAGAAAATTTGTGAAAAGTTTCAACAAATAACATTAGGCCTGCCTGAGAATCGAACTAGCAACTCATATTTGTTCAATGATAAGCAGCATTTACTTTGGTAAATTATATTTGCTTGCTATCAAAAAAGTGAAAATGTATGCGGTCTCGAAAACTAAACACTAAATCACATGAAAATTATTGTTTTCTAGCCACCGGCAGTTGCTTCGCTGCTTTAATCCTCGAAATGTTGTAATATCGGTAATAGCCTATGGCTATTTTGAAGGACCTCCTCATATTCTGCTGATGCTTTATTTATGCTATAATCACTTTTTGCTGTATTGGTAAATGTAAGAATTATGCTGACGCTTTATTTGCAAATCTGCTGCTTTTACAATCGATAAAAACGACTCAGTACTTCTTGACTCAAACGGAACTAACGGTTCGTCTTTTTATTATTTTCCTGATTTCGCTTTGTGTTACCTTGACTTTGTCCCTAAAATTTGTAATTGTTTTTTCGTGGTTGGGAATGAACAAAACTGCCAAAGAAAGTTCATTGCACAATTCTAAACGCCGCTCTCTGACGGTACTGTCTCCGGCACGCGCTTGATTGTTGACTTTGCGGGAGTTTTGCTAATCGCCGAGTGCAGCGGATACTGTGCAATCTAAAGATGGCATGGGTCGCTAAGAGACCCGCTAATGAACCGTTAACCGGACTTTTTAGTGGTAGCCTACGTTAACGGCCCAGTTCTATCTTTTGTTTTTTATTGGGCCGCTAACGAGCCGTTACCAATCTTTGAAATCCTTTTCAACTTCCATTTTTCTTTGAAATGTGGTTGAGGGTCCATAAAAGAATGGGCTTTGAGCGAGCCGAGCTTGATTTTTGGGATGAGTTGCCTGGTCAGTTACCGCTACTGGACAAAAAGTTCCGGGCTATGGCCGTTCCGGGTTGCAAAAAACTCAGCTTGAGCCATCCCTAGTACAATCTTAAAAACGATAAAGGTGAAAAATATTGAAAAACGGGCGGTCGAAAACTTTTTTAAAAGATTTGAATAAAGCTGACTTTAAATTTGCTTACAAGCGAGTAACGAAATTGTTGCAGTTATCACATTTTCTGGTTTTGATTCTTTTAATTGCTGCTTTTTAAAACCCGCCGAGGCTAGTATAATTGCTGCTGTGAAGCATTTTTCCAGAACAAGAGTATCACAGCAATGACGCTAGTGGGTTTGTTTATTTTTCGACGAAAATGTTAATGTAATTGACACAAACAAAATAAATCTGTGTACTTGAGCAGAAAATTGAGCGGCAACGTTGCCAATAACTTTTTGTCTGTGGAAGATAGTTTATTTTTTATTCTTCAAGAAGAAATGAAACTATCAGGCAGACATGGTGAACTACAGCTACAACAGCGTGTACTAAAAGATAATCGAATTTGAATGCATAACGTCTGAGTGAATACCGCCTCGGATCAGATTTCTTGATAATATTTGCCCAAAGGGTAACTTTTGCAAGATAATATTGCTTCTGTCGCACTTCCACTGAGCTGCAAAAACAATAAAAATGGCAAAAGATTGGCATCGCAAGTTTTGCTACATAGGAAGTAAGCATAGCTCTCAGTGAGTTGACGGTTTGAGTTCGAATGATTAAGAGGCTTAAAACGCCATGTTTGATAAATGATAAAAAGGTTGTATAAATGGTGTTAATATTCTAATTTTCTGCAGCATAATTACCAATCTTTTGTTATTCAAAATTGTATCTATTTAAAATCAAGGTGGCGAAAACATATCAGTGTAGTTTGGTAAAGTTTTAAACATTAAATTATGGCGTCAAGATCGAAATTAGCAATATAGGTTTTTGGCGATAAAGTAGGCCTTCATCTGTTGATAAATGATGAAGTCAGAAATGAAGTATTTAGTCAGGATTCGAGCTTTTGCATTAGCACTGATCTTGACGTGTTACCCGAAGTAGAATGAAAGCTAGCTAGACTCGAGTAATTTAAGTTGCTCTGCCAGACAAAGATTTGGGTTAGTTGCTAAACTGAACCGTTGACTTTGATACTGTTTTCGACAAAGTATTGTTTTCGTATTTTTGCAGATTCAAAGCTTTTTTTCTGATACTTTTACGCATGTCGGAAAATCAAAGAAAAATTCTAGCAAGCATAAACAGCTCTGACAAAGGAGATTTTAAAATTTTGTCGTATATCCGTAATAAATTGGAAGATAACGACGAGTCATTTGACCGCGAATTCTCAACTGGAAGTGCATCATCAGCAAATATTTTCCAAAGTAAGCATTTGAAAAAAAAATTATGTTTTGTGGTTTATTTAACTGGAGAATAAAATCTAGAGAGTTGTTGAATTTATCTTAAAAAAATATATCAAATTTTCATCATACTTGCGGTATTATATACGTTGAAGCGTGTAACGAGTGGCGGAGTCCACCTCCGCTGCTTAGCGAATGGGCTACACAGTTCCTCAGAAACGTTGAAGCGGTTGTGAGTCGTTGGCGACACTGCGCCCGACTTGACCAGCCCGAAAATCGAATCCAAGCTCCCGCACCGGATACCGATGTGCGTATTACAACTTAGCTAACCGGTCGGTTGATACTCTCAATCTTGATAAAAAAAAATAGGTGTTTGTTTACGAATGACTTTCATAGTTACTGCATATCATTAATTGTTTTTCATTTGTTCTTTCGTATTATGGGCTGGATCGCATTCACACAGCAAAATCCTCCGAAAAATATTGATGCATTTTTGGTTTAATAATGCTAGACGTTGTAACTTGTTGACAAAACCAAGGACAATTTCTATTCCTTAAAATCGTGAGCGCCAATTATGATAGGAGCAAATGACTTCGGTGGAAATTGAGCTCAGACTTCAGAATTACAAAGGAGTCTTAACCAGCGCAATAAATACAACAGATGTAAAATTCTGCGAAACAATAAATTTTACTCGAATGTTGCAGGGCTTTGATGCATTTTACCGCAAGCATCAGATTGACAAAATATTCACCACACATTTCTGGGTGTGGTGGTTATAAAAATGAAATGTTTTGAACTACGTTTGTCATTTGAAAAATGGAATGACGGCGAAAAAAATCTATCCTCATTCGCTTCTCATTTTTATCCGATGTAAACCTAATCAAACTCGAAACTAGTTTTTGGAGTTGGAGCGTTCGATTGACTGGTCCGATACACAACCACCAAAAACTTAAAAACTAATATTTACAGCATAAAGCATAGTTATCAAATGAGGGTCCATTATAAATTGAAAATGTTGTCAGTGGACAAGCAAAACAAACAACACCTAAACAGCGCACTTCCCGTTTGCGCTAAGCGTCTGGCGGAAAAACTGCGAATCGGTAGAGTCTAAGAGTAGAACTCCGGTCTATCACGTACTACATTATTATGGTATTTTTTCGCGTAAGCCTTAGTTTTTCGTCGCGTAAACAGATTTTCTCACTATCTAATTTCTTGCATTCTGATTTTCAGGATTAACCCAAAATAAATGAACTTTTAACTCCTCTGAAAGGTGAAACTCATTTTTGTTTCTTTAATTTCATGCTTTAAACGAGCTAGCTTTTCTCGATAGTGCAGACAGGCAGACGCAACTAAAAAAAACAAGAAAAATCTGCAGCAAATAAAATTGACCTTTTTTCACAACAGTAGAAAGCTAATGTAGTAGAATTACAAATTAAACAAAGATAGCTTCCGATTTTCTGCATTGTGATAAGTTTTCAGAATCTTGTTTGTATAAGCAGCTAGCAATGCTTATTTATGTACCTTTATTTAATGAGATTACGGTACTTTCTGAATAACCTGCTGGTTGATGTTGCGGTAACTACATTGTTAATGGTTCAGAAGGCCTAGGGATCGAGTGCCGTGCCGGTGAAATCTGAAACAGAGTTGCCAATGATTAATTATTTCATATGTAATATTTCTTCCAACCTGTGTTGTCGAGATGCTAAGCTATGGAGTTGCACCCCGCCGCTTGAAAAATTTACGAGCGAAGTCTTGAGCTTTTTATCCCCCTCGCTCTCGATATCTCCCAATGTTTCTAGAAGCAAAATGATAGTCCATAGTTCCTTTTTTCAAAACACTTTTCGTTTTGATCAAATACAAAGTTTTTAGCTTTGGTCCAGACATTACGCCAAACATTTATGAATTGTGATACTCCGAGTAATTTTTGATGAACTTTCCGTTCTTTAAAAGTTATCTTTTTGAATCTCACAAGTGAAAATAGGCTTCTAATATGAAAAGTCATTATCCTGTTTGAAAACTAACATTTGTATAATGACGGTAATTTGAGAACAATGACTCAGCATTCTAATATTCCGTCATTTAAAAGTTGCTGCAAATTTAAAAGTTAAGTGGAAATCATAAAAATAGCGATTTATACCTCTGCAAAAAGAATTTGCCTGTAGGTGGCGGTAGATGAATATCAGTTTGTTTTTATAGCGTTTGTGTATTCATATGATGAAATGGCCACAAAATTTGAACTACGGTAAATCTTAATAACTTTAGTTTCATCAAATATATTAAACTCGTCGCAGCTATACCGCTATCATGGCTGAATGAAAATATTGATCGCAACCAAAACCAGTTGTACAATTTCTCGTCTTTCAAAGAAAAACTTAAAAATCAAATTAGCAATTACGTTTTTTGATGCAATTATATTTGCAATTACGTTTTTTGGTGCAAAGTAATTGTAATAAAAATGTAATTACATACTGTTAGGGCGCTATTGTCATTACAGTTGTAATTGATTCAACTCTGGGTCTAATCAACTGCGAAAAAAAATTACTAGATACAAAAACATTATAGTTTTTACGAGAAAACAGTCGGTTACCTTTCTATCAGTTTTCTACTATCTCTTGCCTGATTGTAAAATAAATCAATTTTAATGAACTTATTTTGAAAATTGCTGATGTAGAAGACAAATTATTCTTCTTTTGCCATTTTATTGTAATTTAAACTGCCCTAAAAACAAGTTCAAAGAAATAGGGTCCCGTCAACCGCGTGTATAGTTTATTATTTGGCAGGTTCACTAAGAACTTACCTATTACAAAAATACCTTTAAACCACCTTGCAGCGTTACATCCGTCATTATAAACTTTCGGTTTGCTTGAATTTATGGAACGTTTACAATATGTGCCGATATAAACCACTGACAAATTGTTACTTTTGATGCTTGGTAAGTTCGAAGTTGAAAAAATCCAAGTTCGTCGAAGGTTAATTCAAGATATTCAAATTCATTGACTTTGAAAAAACAAAATTCAAATTCATTGACTTTGAAAAAACGAAATGCAAATTCAAATTCACTGATTTATTTGAAAAAACAAAATTCAAATTCATTGACATTGAAAAAACAAGATTCAAATTCAAATTCATGAAGAATTTGTGAAAGGATTCAAATTCAAAACTCAAAGTTCAATTTCTATTCAACCCTAGCCGAGAGGTTGGTGCATCGGACTCCGGAATTGGTTTCGCGGGTTCAATGATCAGTTGAGGACATCTTCCACAATGCATACACTTCACTAATATAAAAATCTAAGCTGCAATTATGTGGTAATAAAAATGAGGCTGAATGGTTGTTGCATTGGATCTCGCAGCTTGCCTTCGTGGGTTTGAAGTCAACTAGATCATCTTCCATAATTATGGATGTACTTCATTATTGTAAAACGTAAGCTGCCTACAATTACATATGGTTAAATAGAAAAGGTTTAAAATGCTCATGGAGTATCCTGAGTGCTGTGGTTGGAGCATTTAGACCCGGAACCAATATCGCGGGTTCGATATCTACCAATGCTTTCTTTGTGATGCATGTTCTTCACCAGAGTAAAACCTAAGCTGCAACAACAGCATATCGCTTAAAAATAGTTATGATACAAATGCAAAAATAAAAATGTTGTAATGATGTAAAAATGCTGTAAAACAACCCATAACCTTAACTTCAATTGATAAATAATGCCAGTGCAATTCTGACCAAAAGCTGACCAAAGAAATTCAAAAACTGTTGATTTTCTTTTTTCTCTCAACTTATTCAAGTCGCAACTGCATAAAATGCCAATAAAACAACGTCACATTTTTGATTAAGATCATTAAAAATACAATAGTTGGAATTTCCCTGTCAATTGCGGTTGCTCTGCTGTTATAAAAAATTCTTATCGTATAAAATCTTGAACGCCGCAAGCGTGTCATTTCTCTAACAGTCGCTGTAAACTTTGGTCGATTTTTAAAATTTCTTAAAATATAGCCAGAGATTAATCATACTTTGTGCATAGCTAATATTGAAGCTCCTAGTTTCCCCTGTATTTTTTTTGAAAACACACACATCACTGTTTAACCGGCCGGAAGACGCATCGGTAAAAGACATTGCTACTGGCGCGGTAGATTATGGGTTCGACTCCCGGGCTGGTCATTCGGACAGAATGTTGCCAACGGCTCTCTACCGTAGCGACGTTTCTTCAGCGCTGTGTTGCCCAGGCGGTAAACCACGGATATAGACTCCGCCACTCGTTACAATCTTTGGCGTATACCCCGAGTATAATAAAGATTCGATTTTTTTTTTAGTCATCATTTTTGCACAATAAAAACTAGATTAAGATTTCTGTTATGTCTTCTGCTAAGATTATTACAAGTTTGGAATAACTTCACTGTTTCACCGTTGTTACCGAACCGGATTACAATGCAAATATCAAAAAATTATTATGAAAAGCATTGATAATTAACCGAAGTTTCAAAAAGCGCTATCAGTTACGAGCTTATCAAAGCTTTCGTGGCTTCCCAAAATCCCAATTATTGGCAAGAATAGTCAAATTACGAGTGTATTAACCGGTAATTATTTTCCTATAGGCCTATAATTAGTCTAATTTCACCAATATTAACAAAATATTAGTACAGGTTCAGTATTTTGTGGTCACAGCGGAAGAAGATATTCGGCGGAGAATCGGACTGATTTTCTAAATTTAAAAAAGACGTGATACATTTCGGTTTTTTTTTTTTTAGTCGCTTGAGAAGCCGTGTTGGTTTCTACAAAACAAAAACCGGGTTTGTGCGAATCAGAAATTTAGAAGTTTTTGTTATCCAAAAATTTCCGTCAAGTGTTGCAACAACTGCTTTTTGTTAAATAGTTCTCCATCTTTCCATCTTGCTTTGTTGCTTATTTATATATTGGTGCTGATCCTTCTAAGGATGAACTTGGATTCAAAATTTATCAACTGCATGACATTTCATGACATTGAGCGTAAAAAAACTCCTGAATGATTTCTTTATCTATCTCATCTGAGTGTATAAATAACTGGTTTAAGTTTTACATGACTCAGTAAAAGTATTTACTGGAAATAAATAAGAAAATTAAACTGCCAAAATTGGAAGAAAACACATTAAAGAATTAGAAAAGAGTAAAAAAGAAACAAGAAAAGAGGTTGTGAGGTGACATATTGAGATGTCCCGCAAACAAAAATGAAAAACAAAGGATAAAAGAAAGTTTTGAGAGATGCAAAGTCTTTTTTTTTTTACAACACACGCTTATCACTTTTGAATAATTTTTTTACCCACACTCAGTAGATATTTCACTATAACATGTTTTCACCAGCAACTCACGTCAAGCGATGTTCTTGTTTTAAGTTTGCTTCATTTTGCTTGTTTTTACCAGGCCCACATCTCTACCACAACTTTATCGTAAACGAGAGCAGGGAGTATCGCTTTGCCACCTGTTGCTTGCAGGTAAAAGCCCCCTTTAGTTGATTTTCGCATCACTTTCATGCCGTCCTAACGGAGGCCAACAGGGGGCAATGCCCACCAAAAATGTTTCTACACATCGAGTACACAATACAATAAGGGACCCACGTCGGAAATAAGAGTGGCTTTTTTTCATGTATATTTTTGTCGGAGAACGCCCGGCAGAAATTTTCGGAGATTTTTTTGAGAATGCCCCCAAACCGTTTCTGGCAACGTGCCTGGTCAATTTCTGCAGAACAGTATTATCAAAAACCTTAAGCTCAAAAAATTAAACTTAATCAACAAATTATTCGCGATCGACAAAACCATGGTTATTATGACCGACTACCAATCGTGGAATCGATCCCTTCTTCTCTGTTTCAAGGACAAGCTGTGGTACTTGCTGAATTACATAAATATGAATTGTTGCACAAACTTGCAGTACAGGTAATTATTGACAAAGCAAATTACGTAATTCTTTTTTGTACCACGAGAGAATTGGCTCTGAGTATATTTATATATTGTAACGAGCATGAAAAAAATACGAGCTGAATTTAATTTGATTTGGAGAGGTCAGCATGCGCTAAATAGCCGATCAGTCGGTCTTGAAAAACAGAAGAAAAAAATTGGCACTTCGAGCAGTTTTGGTAGGCTATGCTCGATGTTCTAATTGGTTCAATCAAGAGTAATGTTCAATTTATGTATTTATTTAGAGTTGTACAATTTATGTAGCCTACTGTATTTATTGAGCTAAAGTGGTAAATTACGCTTGAAAGTACAGGAAAATCGGGAGATTAGTCAGCGAAAAGGTTATGTCTAATTGTTGGAATAAACGCTTAAACACATTTAGTACAAATTGCAATTGTTGCTTCACACTACATTAAAATGAAGTTAGTGCTTGTAAATTGTAGCGTACAGTCTCGTAATTTGTGGTTAAACTGGCTAAAATCTAGCAGCATCGCAACGTCATGTTGATGTGCTAAGCTACCACTGGCCCATGGTATGTAAGCTTACATTATTCTGTTATGACGTCAGTCTAATCAGAGCAGACCTGGGGCGATTACGTGGTGGAAGGCAGAGCGAGGAGCAGACTCGGCTTTAACAATATAAATTTCTTTTATAATTTTTTATTTCAACTCTTAGACTACAATATACGTGTAGTGCACTAAAAATTGAACAGTTGGAAAGTTTAACATGCTGGTGGAAACAATTTGTTAAGTGTAAGCCAAAGTAAGAGTATTTTTAAAGCAAAATGAAAGCATTTATGGAACTGAGTACTGAGCTTTCGATACGGCACAGGCCTTGATGACGTATTAGGTCTTTTAAGAGTGAGTAAAGGTGAAATTTTAAGTTTGTCACAGTTGCTACAATAACGTAGCTGAACAATGATAACAAGCAGAAACAAAAAACGAGACTATTCACTAAACAAATTAAAATAACCAAAGCAACTCATTATATAAAGTTACTTGTTCGAGTACTCGTCGATATAAATGTGGCAGTTTACCATTTTAGCCAAGAAGGAAACTTTGGGGAAGCAATTTATGACGTCACATGAAAAATGGCAAGGACAACTAACAGCATGATAAACAGAGAACAAGCTATATTCAAGCATATCAGTTTTCATTTTTGAGTAGTTTTTAGAAAAGCTAGCAGAAATACAATACTCTACAACCCATTTTGGGAAATTCGTATGTATTTTTGCATTTCAAATTTGGATAATTACTTCAAGTGACAGTTTATTTCAGTCACAACCAAACGAGCCTTCAATTAGGTCTAAGCCAAAAAGAGTTGGCCTATAGGGGCCTACTTAGAAAATCAAAAAACTTTATGATGGGCTTATTGTAAGTCAATATCACCAGCAAGCAGTAAGAGCAACAAAAAACGCTAAACTATGAGTTCCCTTAATTTCATATACCATGGAGGCACGTTCCGAAGAGCCTTGAAACAATATGCTGTAAATTCAAAAGTAGCTTATAGATAAGGTGTTAGGGAGGCTATAAGTGTAGTTACATTGTAACAGTTTGGTTAAAATGGATGGATAAGAGATGATGTTATTGGAGTCGAATTGCAGTTGAGGTTAAAAAGATTTTTTACGTTTTACTAGCGGTTATTGAGCAATTTTAACAGAGTAAAGTTTCGCTATAAATATGTTGTGAAAAGTTGATAAAACTTCTTATAAACGACTTTGCCTCAGGCTAAAACGCTTGTAGTAGTTGATGATGGGGCTATTAACACAAAATTATACTATTACCAAAAAGAAATAGGCTAGTGCTATTGAGTCAAGATTTTAAAAAATTTTAAAGTTTAATTGATAACGCATTTGTTTTAGTAAACTTTTACCAAGCTTTTACACGGAGTTATGTAATATTTGTTAAATACTACTTAGTGGTGATATATTAATGTTGAAATGACAAGCATAGACAGAAAAGATATGTTTGGATCTCTTCATGGAGACATTGAATCTCCAATTTTTATCAAGGAGGAAGCAGCTTTTAGTCCAGGTATGGACGGTTGTCATAAATATTTTTTGAGAGTCTTTATTGGCAAGAAAAACGATTGATGCAAACTTTCTATATTATACTTGAATTGAGTGCGTAGTTGTAGCTTAGGTCAAAAAAACTTCTAGTGGAACCATTTTTACAGTATTGCAGCCTGTACTTCGCTACAAGCTCTGTATTCCAGCTGGAAGATATTCTTTAGACGTAGATCAGCTAATGATATTACGTCACATGTTAACTAAGGCAGGGGTTGTCAAACTTTTTGTGCTGTGGAGCCCTCGAAGGGGTTGACCATTATGAAGCCACATGATACATTTCTAAAATGTTATACAAAAAAAGCAATTAGCTCGCGGAGCGTCCGTAAGAAGCACATTCAGAACCTATGAACTAAGTTACCGGTACTTGAAAAGTAATCATCTGTTTGTCTTCATCAGTTTGGAAGGAGCTGCCATTTCCCTCTTCATCATGTCTGCACATCCATTAGGTTTTTACTTACTTTTTTTGGCAGTAGCCTACATGTATTTGATGCAGCGCCAACTCATAACGTCACAATACGCTGAAGCGGCAAGCTTGTCGTTGTATAGGCCAGGGGTAGCGAGCCACTGACCCGCGGGTCACACCGTGACCCACTTGCAGATTCCAGTGACCCACTTGTAGTTTCATAACTTTTAGAAAAATGTTAATGAACGTTTAAGTAGTGACGAAAGGTGTAACTTTCTTTTCTCTGGCATTCACGTCCTTTTGTTTTGCTCTTACACCCACCATTTGCAGGAACTTCTGTATTGTGAAGACCAATTTTTGCTCATTCCCTACAAGTCTCTCATTAATATCATTAAATCCGCGACCCCTTTTTTCATTTTTCAAATTAAGGTTTAGCGTATGACCCAACAACTACAAAAGGTTCGCCATCCTGGTATAGGTTTGCTATAGAGTAAAATAAGTACTTCCTCGCTTGAAGATGGTTCCGCTTCGGTCAGCGTGATGTCCAGTATCGGAACACGTGATTTTCCAAGCGGAAAATTCGTACGAAGTGAAAATTAAATATCTTTAAGGAGAGATTTTAAAAAATTTATCACAATTTTAGCTTTTGTAATTTGTTTTGATTTTTTTGTTTTTGAGTTTAAAAAAATGCTTTTAAGTTTAAAAAAGTGCTTTTTTTTCCTGTTCATCCAAAAAATACCGGTACGTCAAATAATAAATTAATGACGGTATAAAACTCAGCAAAAATGGTAATCCGCAACAACTTTTATTTTTGCATAATAAATTGACGAATTTTAACAAAATTAACAATCTTTTACTTGATTTTTCGAAAAGCAATTTATGAGCAACATAAAAACTGACTGAATATTGATGAGTAAATAGAAATTGTATCAGCTTTGGCAGAATAACCGCATAGAAAACTGTTTTTGAAAATTACGATTAAGCATATTTCGTAGCACCTGCACAAAAAATCTTGACAAATTTGAAAAAATTGTAATAAAAATGCTTGAATGATTCCGTGAATTTTTTTGCACGTCCAAATTTTACGCAGCCATAAACCTAATGAAATTTTTTCAAACTTTATCTCAAAATTTTTAACATAAAACGCTCGAGGCTGTGCGCAAAAATGAAAAACAATTTATACCTAACAATTTCTTCGCAGAAAGTTTTTAGAAACCTTGTTTTGAAGGTGCAAAAGTGCTGGTAACAGTAAGCATGAACATTGAAGAAAAATAGGCTGAAAAGCAGATAAACGCAGTAAAAATGGATGTTGATAAATTAAAGCAAGATTCTACACTTAAATATGAATCAATTTTAATCAAAGGTGAGTACGGAGAAAGTTTTGGGAGGAAAATGAAGTTTAAGAAATTATTAGACTGGACGTTTTGGCAAAAGAGATTCTGTCATCATCAGCAGTGTATCGGCGGTACAAGACTTACATTTGTGTAAGGTTTAATCTATAACAACCGCTGATGATGACAACTTAATCAAGATTGTCGAAGCGTCCAGTTACGAAAACTGCTTCGGCTTTAGTTTTTACTTCAGCTATTTTCATCCAATCTTTACAACATTCTGATTTAGTTTTGCACTAAGGAAAGCAAATCTCTTTATCATGTAGAACGGAGAATTAATTATTATCTTTTTAGCAAAAATGCAGTCAAATCACAGCTAGGCTCGGTATCATTTGAACTGTATATGAAGCACAAACAGAGTACAACTACAAACAGGTCTAGTTCGTTGTTGATAGTTACTTTTTAACGCATGGAATCTCTGACCTTTGTTCGTCAAACAAAATACTGTAATCAATGCAGTCGCGGGATCCCCGTACATTTTTTCGCGAATGCATGTATCGCGTCTGGTTGTAAGCGACTAATAAAAAACACCAAGTTACGACTACGAGTGCAATGGTCCTATGACCAGTCCCCTGGTTGTTTACAAAAACGGATTTTTGTTCAAAGTTAGCCGTATAGCAGCAAAGAATGGTAGAAAGAGATGAAAACTTGAATAATTTTGACTTGTTAACCCCTAGTGTGAAGAGTTTGCTCGCTGACGGTAAGAAAGAACAGAAAAACCAAAAACGTGTACCTTAGAGATAAATTTTACTTTTTAATAAAGTTACAAGTCATATAGTCACCTCTGCTTCGGTTTTACTGACCTCCGCAGTATAGTTTTTGAAAAATTATAAAAAGGAAATTTTTTTCTTGTTGAATATGGTTTTGTAAGTTTATAGCTGAGCCTCTTGCAATATTGTTAATATCTTAAAAAACAAGAATAACTTCGATTTTAATGCTGAAGATTTACCGACTTTTTACGATGTGTTAGAACCGATACAATCAGGTTTAATCGTTAGTGCTCTGATGGAAAGTTAGTTGAGATGCAGGAGGATTCAGATTTGTACGGGCAGGAACAAAACTTTATGTTTTGCAAAGTTAGTTTTGTTTGATTTTGAAGTTTCTCACTGCAATCCAAAAACATAGGTTGTTCTGATTTTCAATAATCGAAACTGATTGCTAAGTCTTTCAAAACGCACTTACAAATTACCGGTTTGCAATCCGTAGCAGCCTTGCCGACATCTATTGGCAGGCAGCGCTGAGAAAGACTTTGAAGGTTTGAATAAGACACCTCCTGAGGACCGTGCTTAGCGAGAAACAGGCTGTAGAGGTTTTTTTAAATTTTTAAATTAAAAGTTGATCTGAACAATAGTGAGTATGAGCAGGCAGCGTAGGTTAGCCCTGGTTGCACCATGGATAACAAAGTTACGAGTTCTTCTACAAACCAAACTTCGTAGTTGTGTTTTTGAATTTTATTTATAAAAATTCTTCTACATGAAAAATTCGTACAAATTAGCAAAATAATAAAAATAAAACAGAAAGTTTTGGATACAATGGTAACCTTTAGACGTGTCGAGTACCTTATGAATTCGACCTACGTAACCCGTACTAGCTGCTTACTAGCGACAAAAAAATAAAGAAGAAGCAAAACACCCTAAAAGCTCTGACGTAATGTTTAAGTGGTAGATCATGAGTTGGATTCTTGGGCCGGTCAAATTAGCACAGTGTCGCCAGCAGCTCGTCACCGCTGCGATGTTTCTTCGGAGCTGTGTTGCCGAGATCTCTGTCGCGTAGATGAACCAGTCACTTGTTACGCGCTTCCGCGAAATACCGCAATCATAATGATTTAATTTTGTTTTTCCGAAACCAAACTCATCAATGCTTTGTGAGAGCGTCCTGAACCGCTTCTTTGTTGAGAATGTTTTTTTCATTTTGTTACTAACATGGAAGTTGCTAGGCATATCGCTTGATAGGATTTACGCAACTCGATGCGTTACGAAAGTCCAAAGTTCAATCATCGGCCAAATTCCTTACAAGGTTAATGTTTGTTTTTAGATGAAGATGGACTTCCTTTCGAATCAGACATTGTGGATATTGCAGATTTGATATCAAAGTCAGACTTGTAAGTTTTACGTTTGATGCGCTTTTTTCACTGTTGGCCTGTTGCCAACAGGCCACTTAAACCTTATGGCTTTTCTTCTGTGACTTTGCGTTTACAACCAATTAGACAAGTTTATATCAGAACCAAAATAACCTTATGGTTAATTTAATTGGAGCCAAAAAAGCAAACAAATAACTGGGGTTATTTTCAAATTATATTGAACTGAAAATTCTACAGTTGGAATTGAAAGAGACTGCGAAGTGAGCTTGTGCTCTTCTAATCAGCAGCTATCTGATAAACATGTCAAATGCGATCGGCTTCGGGCGCAAATCGAACCTGTTACATAGGAACTGTCAACTGTGCGCGCGGTACCGCTAATCCTAGATAAAAAGCAAAAGTAAGTCTTCAACTTTCTGATTCGAATTTCAAAAAAAAAACTAAAGATGTAATTTAAGGAGTTTTTGAAAGGGAACAGTATTTGAACTCAATATCAATTAAGAATTACCGAATGCACAGTAGATAAGTGGAATTATGGGCGGATGTTTAATATCATTTTTGCAAGTCGAGGCAAAAACACATTCAAGAAAAAAATTATACGTGGTGGGCCACTTGGTTCCCACTCTAAGATCAATGAAAGTCTGAGGGAAAAATACCCTACTTGACCTCACATAAGTGGTCGATATTTATCGATATTAAGAACTCACATCTACATTAGAAACAATACCGATTGAATTATGTGTGTTCTTCTAGACCTTTGGACATAACAAATATACAACCAACGTCACTGGATAGTACGTCATCACAGAATTTGTGTGACGTCATACATCAGTTGCATGGCGACCAGCAACAAGAACGATCTTTGCAAAAACTTTCAAGCAGAGATTTACAAATTAACGCAAGAAAGCAAGAATTAAGCAACCTCCAGCAATCGAAGCATATCTTGAGCAGCAGTAAGCATTTGGAATTAGTACTTTTATCGGCGTTCAGTACAAAAGGTCATAGGTTCAATTCCGAGCCAGTACATTCGGACACAGTGTCGTCACTGGCTCGCTGCCGCTGCGATGTTTCTTCGAAGCAGTGTTTTCAAGGCACTAAGTATAGCGGAGATGGGCCCCGCAACACATTGCACGCTTCCGCGTAATAATGTAATAAAGATTTGAATTTGAACAACGTTTCGTTCTTTCAAATCTCATACGCAGCACTGTTTCAAGTTTTGACGTCACATCAGTGAGTTGGTGGTTTGTGACTGTCCTTCTTTTGCTTTTCGGAGACACCACAATATTTTTAGATTTCCAAAGCGCTTTGACGCAAAATGCTCAGGATTTCGATAAAGGAAATCAAGGGATTTTTAACAAAAAATGTCCAGTCGCTATAACAGACCAAATACAATCGTTCAAGTAAGATATTACCACAATATGTACGAAATATAATATGCAATATCATCTTAAACAAAGTATAATAATTATGCAAATATAAAAGCAAATATAAAAATATAACAGAAAAATGATGTTAAGCTATTCAATGAGTTCAACCTTTTTAGAAATGAAGTGTCTTTGCCACAGTGCGATGTTTTGCGTTGGTCGAAACAAGACCACAGACTGCTTGTGTATGTTAAAGCAAATTATATCGAGTAGATCACAAAAATTAGCGTTCCTATCGGATTTCGGAGATATAGACAGTCCTCAAGTTGACAAGAGATTTCATCCCCCTGGAAAAGAACATCAAAACGTTTTGGCTATAAATAATAACCATCTCTCCTTAGGTCTGCGCGAAAAGCTTGCACCGTCCCCTCATAAGTGTTTTTACAACTCAAAGCACTGGGTATAGAAGACAATTGAATTCTATTTGAAAAAAGATTTTCTATTTTATCTTGTCCTTGAAATATCTTAGAGCAAAGCAGTGAGTCGTGGGCTTGAACTGACAGGAATTCTTTCTTAGCATCTTCACAAGCACATTGAGAGTTTTTTCGAGTCATTTTTTGCTGGAGTGGTTTTATATTTTTTTAGTTCCTTGCCCGATTCGCCACCGGATTCTGGATCCGAGCCGTACTCTCCTCCTCACGAAGGGAAAAGTAAGCATGACAAAATAGTCTTTGATGTATAAATTGACGCATATTGCGCAAAATCACCTCATCGAATTACAAGAATCCGTTAAAGTCTTGACGCATTTGCAGATATTTATAACTACAAGTAGCATAAACGATATTCCACTAACAATTTGGGTTGTTTCTCAAATTACGTTTTGTGAGTGCGTTTTCGTCAAAAATTTTTTCAGAAAAAGTTCACGATCAAATTTGATCCCATTGAGCAGAACTTTTGCTTTTAAACAAAAGGTTTACAAGATTAACTTTGTGTTTTGCAGCTGTGGTATCCGACGGATTTATGCAACGTATATCCGGTTTCACATTTAATGCAGGCCAAATTATGGATACTTTTAACACCACTCCTCCATATGAAAATTCTCCCCCTCAAAAACTGGAATCAAAATTAAACTTGGATTCAAGAATAGTTCTTACGTCTCCACTTTCGAATAGCTACACAAGTAAGCTTAATAGTGCTTAAAAGATGAAGACTCATGCTAAATTTTTGAGGTAAAAATCTTGGCGTAGTGAAATTGGAGTAAGGGTTTTACTCAAAAATGTTAGGAGATCATGAGGTAAATGGTTCAATTTTACCAAGTTTCTTGCAGTGTTCTTACGTAAGATGCTGTTTCACGATAATTATTGCTTTTAGCGAGTAAAGGAAAAAAGTAAAGATTTCTGCAATGGGCCTATAGAAAGTAAACTTTTGCAATATAACAATATTCAAAAAACTGAAAATATCCTGGTTTGGCTCATGTATCCATGACTTTGTCAATTTAATGCACATGTTTAAAAAAAAATCTTGAACCAACTGCCTTACAAATGATTTTAAATCATTGTGTTTTGTTATACAGTGTTGTTGATAATTTTTATAGATGTCAACGAACAGCAGTACACAACCATAAATGCTTCACAATTGGGCTTGTACACCGATGGAGATAACAGTTTTGATGGGCAAGATCAGGCGAAGAGTGTCAGCACTCTAAGCCCAGTTTCAAACATCTCAGATACATCCATACGGAGCAGTTCGAATAATAGCTTCAGCGGGTAAGTTGCTTTATCAATATGTTGGCCAACTATTACTAATTCCAGGTAGAAATTGTGAGATGAGAAGGTCATTGAGATTGTAATCCGCAACGTCCTGTTACAGCTTTGATTATATTTTGGTTCTATAACTCTAAAACAAAATCAAATCATCATTATACTCTTGGTATTACGCCGAAGCGTGCAACGCGAGACGTGGCTCATCTCTGCTGCTTACCGCCTGGGCAACACAGAAACGTCGCGGCGGTGGCGAGCAGGTGGCGACAGTGTCCGATTTAACCTACCCGGTAATCGAACAAATGATAGCGATGTCCGTTACCACAACGCTAACCATTCAATCTCACGTTTGCAATATTCAAATTCATATGAATATATTGTGTTTGAATGACGATGTTATCGCAGTGCTCCTGTAAGCAAGAAGAGAAAGCATGCGGAGTCACCAGCAATACCCATTCCCAACCAGCTAAGCAACAGCATGCTCAACCAACACTACAAGTTCTTGGTCCAGCAGGCCATAAAACAAGAACCAGGTACAAGCACAAATAAGTTGAACGAGAACTTTCTTGAAAAAATCGTTAAGTTTTGACGTAAAACAGCTTTTCAGAGTTACTTTATGCCAAAACCTTTTAAAACTTTTGAAACCATAAAAAAAATTGAGCGAAATAGCCGAGGTGTTCTTAAAATAATCTTCAGCAAAATCTACGTTAAGTATTTTAGTCAAGAGCGTTAAAGGAAAAGAAAAGTTCTATCTCTTTTTCACTGCCTGCAGCTCAGCAAAAATTTTATTTTAAGTTTATTTCACTGTTTTAGGTCTTTCTACTTCACCTAAAAGCAGTGAAGGACGAAATGCTTTCGTCAATGAAGCTTTCGAAGTAACAGAAGCTAAAGTGAGGAGCAACATCTCCAGCAGCGCCAGCACCAGTAGCAGTGGTAGTGGCAACAAGATTCGAATCCCGGTGAAGCAGCATCCTCTCGTAAGCGGAAGTAAAAGAGCGACCGAATCTCGGCCCCAAGAGTCGTCAGCTCACACCAGCAGACAAGCCCCACTCACCAACGGGTTATTGACTCCACATTTTACGGACAGCAACAGTACCTACCAAGTTATAAAATGGGCCTCATTCCACAGAGAAACATGGACTTCGTTGTACGATGTCACAGGGAAAGAGCTGTAAGTATTCTAGCTACATATATTACTAATGATTCTTACAAGCAAAGATGTTTGAAATTCACTTTTTGCAAGTCTTCGTGACAACGAAAAACAACTGGTTCGTTTTAAAAAAGTAAATCAACACACATAAAGTACTGTTACGTAAGACAATTTGTTATTGCAGTTAAATTTGTTTATACCTGGTGAACTACAATGTTTACTGTTTTCAAACGATTCAAGTTAAAAGCACTTCAAAAAGCAAAATCACATAATATCAAATCTTCGTTATACTCGCGGTATTACGCCAAAACTTGTAACTGAGTGACGTGGCCCATCTCAGTGGCTTAGCATCTGAACGACACAGCTACTCCGCAGTTTCATCGCAGCTGTGTCGAGCAGTTAGTGACACTTTGTCCGATTTAACCGGCCGGGGAAGCGAATCCCAGATCTTCTGCAGTGATAGCACTGCGCCAACTGGCCTGTTGCAACACACCGTAGATCATGCCAGTAAATTCATCTGCTCACAACTATTTGCTTTCAGGCAAACTGTGACTTACAGAGTGGATGCCGATAAGGGTTTTAATTTCGCTGTTGCTGACGATACATTTGTTTGTCAGAAAAAGAATCATTTTCAAGTGAGTATGATGGTCTTTGATGTAAAATAGCACGTATGAAATGCCCCAAGCTACACCTTCGCACATTTGATACAACGACGTAATTTAATTTCAAGGTTATAGCAGTTATTTATCATTTTAACCAAATGTCTGTTTAAACAACAAAAAGTTTTCGTGCCTATAGCCGAAACTTCCGAGACCAAATTATGCATGAAGTAAAGCCATTATTGTAAATATTGATATTCTCAACTGCAAACTTTAAGGGACATTGGTTTAGCTTAAGCTAGCCTATGGTTTAGGAGTCATCGCTCAAGTTGGTAGATGTTGCAACTCACTAGAATAAAAGGAAGAAGCGACTTGGCCTTGCGGTATACCACGCACAGGTTGCACATCCTACGTGACGGGTTCGATTCACTGCTGGAGCCAATCGCGTTTGACAAACACACTGGGTAGCTGCTGACGCGAAATCTACCTCAATTACTGTTGAATTTTCAGTTCAATATGATTTGAAAAAATCAAAAAAACATTGTCGAACCTGTTTTTTTTCTCGATGTCGAGAAATGGGGCCCAATCTTTCATTTTAGTCTTGCATTAGAAAAAGGCAAAATCGTTTTTTGGTTAAAATTTTTGGCTTATAGTGATAATGACGCTGGCACACCAAACAATGTCCATAATCCTATTAAAGTTTAAAATATAGAAAACTACAGTTATTTTGACGTGCAACGAAGAAATTATCTATTTTGTTTCATACACATTAAAACCATGTTAAACAAATCAATGATAAGGTATTAATAAGCTACTATCGTGATTCTGCTTTTAGATTTTGTCTTCATAAACACAAACTAATAAAGATTAAAAAAATATGAGGCTGATTTTTGCTCGATCGCTGCGATTTATTGAAAGCACTTCTAGGAAAAGTTTTCCATCTGATAAACCACACTGTTTGCAGTAAACAGCATAAAACTAGTTTTGTAAACCGTAAGAACATTGTATAAACTTAGTAGTTCTTCTGGTTAATACAGTAAATGAAACTGCTTCTATGCATTCAAAACAAGTTTTGGCCGTGTTGTAAGGCACCACAGATCAACGAAATCGTTTCGGAATAATTATATATTTATTGCACTCTTTTCAGTGTTTTAATGAGCAGGCCGCAGCTGACGGCGCCGATTTTCGTGGCTAAAAGTAAACCCATGTTGTGGTAACCGGCAGTGGGTTACCGACCTACAGGCTGAACACATAAATCTTGCCGCAATGGCATAAAAATACGTTTAAGGTGATTTGCAAGTCTCAAAGAGTCTTGACAATTTTTAAAAACAAAGTTCTAGTTTTTTTTTAAAGATTTTTTTCATTTTGTTTAGGTTACCGTTCACATTGGAGTTGTTGGACATCCTTATTATGTAAAAACAGAAGATGGGCTAAAGCCCCTAGAAGCTTTTTACATTAATTTGTATGGAGTCAAGGTAAGTGAATTAGTTATTGAATAGCTTCAGTGTTGATGAAAAAATATTGTTCACAGTGAATAATGTGTTGCAGACTTGCGATCTTTTTATGAAACTTTTTTTCTTATCATGTTTTTTTTGCGTACCGGTATTTAACTGTTTCATTATTAATTATTACTAGGGCATCCAGATTTATGACCTAAAAGATTTATGACCTAAAAGGCCTAAAAATTTTGACCTAAAAAATATAAAATTTTGACGCTGTTTTTGACATAAAAATTTTATCACTTAAAAAGCAAAAACATGTTTAAGCAAGTAAAAATTATGCTGAATAGTTTTTTATGAACGAAGTACAACGAAACCAACATAAACAACGAAGAAAATAGCACTAAAATTGTTTCAATCAAATTAGTCCAAAGGTACAAAATAACTTTTTTTCGGTCCAAACAAGTTAAAAAAGGTCCAAATTTCGCGAATTTGGACCTTAAATAGTCCAATCTGGCAACCATGCTTTCCCTACACTGATAGAATTCAACTAATCCTCAAAACTCGATTTCCGGCCACTGCGATATAACAATAAAATTCTGGAATTATTCGAAAACGATTGCTTGTCATAAACACGGTTTACTACTTTTATACTCAAATGCGTGTCAATGCGCTTATGTTGAAAAAGGGACTATCGGCTTGCTTTTTCACAAGCTGGCAATCAATCGTTACGACGTAATTTGTTTCATCTCTTAATTACACAATGCATATTAAACAATATAAACGACCCAGATTTTGCATCTTGACTTAAAAAGCAGATTTTGACCTCATTTTGACCCAACGCAACATTTTGACCTTATTTTGACGTAATAACTTTTAAACTACGTCTAGTTTGAAGCTAAAACATGCTTAGTAGAAGTTTAATGACTTTCTGAGCCAGTTAAAAATATTTGACTTTATTGACTTTTGGTTGCCCTAGTTATTACCTTTCTTTTATTCTTATTAATCACACTTTTTATGTTATTTAAGATTTCTTTGCGACGTTGAAGTATTTCATTAATGGGATATAAAACATTTGCATTTTTTTGTGTTAATATTTATGTATGTGTGCTTGAGATTAATATTGCAGTATGTGCATTGTGCAATTCGTTCTCAATGCTTTTTCAAAGCTGATTTTTAATGCCTAAATTAGCAACGTTACTTGAAAATTAATAATCAGTCTAACTTGATTGAAATCTTTTTTGCTGTAGTTGTATTGCTTCAATTCTATGGATGACAAAGAAAAAAATATATATTTTAAATTGTAACCAACAAGTTGTGGCCGGAAGAAAGTTCAACCGGAAAACTTGGAAACAAAGGCAAATCCTAAGCGAGTCTGGATTCGTCCTAAGCATAGCACCTCCGCCGCTTTCTCGTGGTAGAAGGATAAAGATGAAGAAATCATCATCATCATCATGAAAACTTCAGCAGTTTTTGTCAATATTTGTCTTGCATCGCAATCAGCATGTTTACTTTTACCGCATTGTTTGCTTTTTAACGCTTACTTAAGTCTCTTGATATAGCTTAAGGTTAATCTTGTCAAACACTAATAAAAGTGCTTCAATTTTTCTCAGTATGAAAGTCAAAATCAAACAATTGCCATCGAACAATCGCAATCTGACCGAAGCAAAAAGCCGTTCCATCCAGTAAAGTAAGCATTTTCTAGCCTACATGGCGCAGGTTGATTGTTAAGTTTGCTACACTTTTGTTCTTTCTGCGATTACAAATAAAAAGCGGGACAGATTTCCCCTGGTCAAAGCGTAAAATAATAATGTACCGGGATAATTCTTAGGGCTATTCACTTTCGGTAATGAAATTTTCAATTACGAATGACTGATACACCAACTTTCTGGGTAGAAAAATTTATAACAAAGAAAGCAATATTAAATTAAAAGTTACTCTGTACACTATTTGATTTTAATGTGAGGCGTTTTAGCTAAAATCAAAAAAAAAACAAATCTTCATTACCCTCGCGGCATTGCACCGACGGTCCGTCCGACGCTTGTAACGAGTGACGGGGGTCATCTCCGCGGCCTAGCGCCTGGGCAATACAGCTCCTAAAAACGTCGAAGAGGTAGCGAACCGTTGGCAACGACTCGGGAATCGAACCCACGACCTTCCGAACCGTTAGCGATGTCTGTAACCGCTACGCCAGCTGGCCGGTTGCGAACTAGCTCGCTCTATTAAAATGAATTTATATCTTAATCATTATTTTCAGGGTTGATCTTCCTGGTGACCAAGTAACAAAAGTAACCATAGGTCGACTTCATTTCAGCGAAACAACAACCAACAACATGAGAAAGAAAGGAAGACCGAATCCGGATCAGAGGTAGTTATCTAAAAATACATACAATTAGTTGTATTCGTGATCTCATTGTAATCCTGACTGTAAAAATAGCTGTTTTTTGACTTTGAACTCAACAGGTTGGGGCCAAAAGCTGCAGAGAAATGCAATATAAATGATAATTTTGCATTGTTTATTGATTTGGGTATTCTTGATATAAAATATCATTTAAACTATAACTATTGGTATCGATGAGCTAGCTAAAAATCGATATTCGATAAAATTCTTCGCAGGTTTTATCATTTTGTTTTTTTGTTGTGTAGAAACTTTCTGCGTCTTTCACGGTTTTATTATTTTAAAAATTTTTATTTTATGTAGATACTTTTTGTGCATTGTTGCACTTCATGCACATGCAGGAGGCAAGACATACACAGTAGCAGCTTGCGCAACGGAGAAAATTATTGTCCGCGCTTCCAACCCAGGCCAATTTGATCAAGATGACATCCAATGGCAGCGAGGACAAGTTTCTGATGCCATCTACCACAACGTAAGTTATGTATATTTGTTTATCCGACAAACTGCTTTCAGAGCTGAACATTTTTTCAATTTTTTCACATCCTTGATTGATAACTCGGACTTTTTTTAGTCAAAACATTTGAACCATGTTTATTTGAGGCTAAACAAAATTCAAAATCCTTGCTTACTCTGATGAATATCTAGATTTAAAAGAAAAAATATCGATTTTGCAGGGGATGATGGTATCATTTTTAATGATCTAAGTTTACCTTCCAGTAAAACAGCACTTCATTTGCACAATTTTGAAAATATAAGAACTGTAGTTTTAGGAGAAGTATGATCCTTCATCATGAACACAAAGCGCAAGCTTGTCCCACTTTGATTCATCATCTTTTTGGAGATGGAGTGGAAAACCATTTACGTTCAGCGGAAAAGCTTTTGTTAGTAGTAAATTCTTGCTTATCGTAAACTCCAGGAAGTGGTTGCATCATAAATAAACAGAAAATTTAACAGTGCGTTTAAAAGAGCCAGTGAGTTTTCACTTTTCGAGTTAACAGCCATCCCTAATATGTTTCAAATGCGACTACTTCCATCCGCAAGTCGAACACGCCGCGGAGGATCACAAGCCATACCCATACGAATATCGCATAAAAAATATCAATTTTTTTTTGATCAGGGAAAAGTTGGAATCAATTACGACCACCCTGATGAAGCTTTAGTTGTCCATGGAAACATGAAACTTACTGGTCATTTGATGCAACCATCGGACGAACGTGCTAAGCAGGATATAGAAGAGGTTAGTAGACTTGGTGGCTACGATCAAGAACCGGTCGTCATTACAGTATTATGCTTTGACACAGGTGGACACCAGCGCACAGTTGAAAAATGTACAGAATATTCGAATATGTCGTTACAAATACTCCCCGGAATATGCAATGTATGCAGGAATTGATTCTAATAGAGAAGAAACAGGTAACGTTACTGAGTAACATATGTAAACAATTTGAGGAAAGTTTTATGATTAAAAATTAAGATGTTGAGTAAACCACATAAAATTTCCCACTCTGCTTGTCATAGTTTAAATTTTAAGGTTTTGAAAATTCAAAAACAACACTCCATGTCAACAACAACTTTGTGTTCTTCGCTGGTTTCAGTTTGTCAATTTTATTTGATTGCGTGGAAATCACTTTGTCAATAATAAATTAACTTGCTATGACTTAGAATTAAACGTAAATCAACAACGTATTGAACTCTAATAGACCCTATATTTAAGTCACGACAATATATTATACCTGATATGGAGTTGGTTAAGCAAAATTAAGGTGGGTTGTATCACGGTTGTCATAAGAATATTGTGTCAGGTGTTATTGCTCAAGAGTTCGCTGAAGTTATGCCAGATGCTGTCAAGGAGACGGGGGAAGTACATCTTCCTAATGGAGAAGTTATTTCAAATTTTCTTGTAGTCGACAAGGTTAGTGAAGATAAAACGAGCTTTAAGGTAGAGCATATTTATGAGTTGTTTTTCTTTGTTGTTGTTGTTTCTAGGATCGTTTGTACATGGAAAACGTTGGAGCTGTCAAAGAACTTTGCAAAGTGACAGGAGGATTCGAAGAAAGGATAGATGAACTTGAAAGATGGAATAAAAAGCTATCTAAGTTGAAAATGTACGACAGCGTACGATCAAAAACAAGTCTAAACAGGTAGAAAAAGCGTTTTTGATGCCCTATAGTGGGTTTAAGCTGTTAATTTTTGTTCAAAATGTCTGCGTACTTTCCGTTAACTGCTACGTGATATCGTCTGAGACGATGGATGGCATTGATGGGTGATTCGGGTCACCCCGAAGAGAATTGGAGAGTCATATTGGAATTGTTCGCATGCAATTGTTTGATTTGAGATGCATGTTCTATTGCTCATCAATTATTTTTTTGAACTTAAAAACGTGATTGAGAAAACACCATTCAACTAAGTTTAGGTGCTTCTGCTCATTGCTAAAATTTGTGATGAGTCTAGAGTAAGACAGTCACTTTCAAAAATAATTTTAGTAAAAAACTAATGCGTTTGTTGACGTTTTAGCCTCTTGTCGAAGTCATCAATCTGCAAAATATCATTTATCCAAAATGGGTTCACATTGTAGATTAACCACATACTGACTATATGCTACACAGATGCTTAAAACAGAAATTAAGCATGAGTCAAAATAATAACATGTGTAAAACCACAAAAAATTTCATCACCTCGTCAAAATTTTTACTCATTTTCGCCTCTAGCTACGCATCAGTATGTTCCTAACACAGTTTTGTTTTTCAAATTAGTTCGCTTCAATGTCAGCACAATTTTTTTTTTGAAACGATTGCTTGCGCAGAGAAACCCTGCTTGTGTTTTGAGATTTGTGTCCCATTAACTTTCAAAGACATCCACGTAAAAATGCTGAGAAAAGCCAAATAGGTAATGCTAGATAGATACTGAGCTACGTCCTGCACTTTGAAATGGTTCCCAGAAATTATCTATATCAAATGGTTAGTTTTATCTGGCCACTTCAAACTGGTTGGTAGGTCTTGGTGAAATCAACCACAAAAAACTAGGAAATTCTGCAAAGTTTGCCTTCAAAGTAGCCTACTGCCAAGTGAAAACGCTATAAAGATTCCAAACAAATTGTTGGGTAACTTACCGATTGAAACAAGTAAAATGGAAGAGCAGGTTTAATTTTTAGCGCAGCAGGAGAGAACTTGTACACTATAGGCTTCATTTAAAACTACCTTCCCATGTGTATAATTTTTCAGTGACATCAGCAGCATTTCGCGATCCACCAGGCAAGGAAGTGAAAGATGTTTTCGGACAAACAGAGAAAATCGAAATGAAAGAAGCCGAAAAGTAAAACTATCATATCTTCAAATCAATGCGCTGATAACGTTGATAATAATGCATAACCCAAACAACGTGGTTATAAAAAGTTTGTTTTTGTTTACAACCCAGTCGCAGTCTGTTATAGACTTCCAGTATTTTTTGGTTACATCTTACTCTGACCCCAAAAATTGCGTAATATTTGACCCAAAATATACTATAGTGTTTGAATCAGTGGCGAAAAAATCAATGCTAGACTGAATTCATGATATTCATACCTGCGAAGCTTATTATAATGAAAGTTTTCTTTCAGACGTTCCAGGCCGACAAGTTTTGTTGCCTCAACAAGCGTTGCACGAGTGCTGTGGTAGTGTTTCTTTTGATTTTGATGACAGTTTGGTGAGTCCAATCAGTGTTCGTTTGAGTAAGGCGAAAAAATGAAGCAAAGTAATTTTCGTGACTGGACTTTGCTCAGTCAGCAGTGAGCTGAATCGATGTTGTTGATGAAATCATTCGCAAAATTTTCTTTGGGTTTATTTTTTTAAAAGTTGGTTGATCCCGTAAGCTTACTGTGATGCAAAGTTCCAGAACATTTCGTGATCTGCGCGAGTGTTTATTTGCGTTTATGCATTCGATAAAACTGCTCGAATTTTACAGAGAAATAATCGTATTACTGACGTAATGTGACTGATAACGGCAATACGTTGGCGTCATGTAATAATGTCTCTTAGCCAAGGGCAATCAATGTATTATGTTTTCCTACTTACACCAACGGATGATGGGTCTAGATAATTTTATTATTTTAAAAGATTCTTTTGTTTGAGACAAAGCAGTTTTTGCTGTACGTAATAAGTCAGCAAAATTTGTCATCCAATGCCATGCCAAACAGCAAGCAACACTTTTCGAGATTGGTATTAAAATTAGACTCGAATTTAACCAAAACTTTTGACACAACAATCATGGTCGCTTTTTATCGTACGGTTTTAAATTAGTAAATACCAAACATTTATGTTTTTGGAGTGTGATGTTGGAGTCGAATATTCGAGTCGGTCAAATGCGTTGCTGACGGAGACAGCCTTAATTGAGTAGTCTTTACTACAGCAGTGAAGTAGCCTACATTAGATGCATAAAGATATAAGGGTTTTACGTGACTGCTGACATTATTGTATTGGTGTTGATGCAGGGCCGGCGCCAAGGGGGGTAGGGGCTAGGGGGGGCCTGGCCCCACCGCTTGATATGCTTGACCCCCAATTAACAAGCATACTCTTTTGAAAACAGCGGATTTTGTGCTTAATTTCAAACTTCGGACCCCTCTGATAAACGCTTGGCTCCCCTAAGTCGACTGCTCTGCCGCCGGCTCTGTGTTGATGATAGTGATATGAGTTGATAAGATTTTATAATTTATGAACGTATACTCTGAATATTGAGATGATATTTACAAATTAATCTGTTTATTTTTAATGCAGCATAACCGCAATAGGTATGATGTACATAAAAGCAGAACGACACATTTCAGAACTATCCAAGTAATGCAATTATGAGGGGATTTTCATTTAACAAAATTGCATGTTTTGCATGTTGGTGTGGTGCTGTATCTTTTTTGCTTTCTCTTGGCTCGGATTTCGGTGTAGTGTGACGCTAATGGCTTTTCTTTATATTTTGGATTTGAAACTAAACGAGGATGAAGGTTCTAAAAGCTTAGGGTATGTGTAAGCGTTTTGTTATGAATATAATCGTATCAAAGCCAACTAACTAGTTTTTTGATTGAGCAGTTTCTCAGTTTGAAGTACTTTACAGTAACTTAACATGCTGGAAAAGTTAATAAATGGTTACTTCTTGATTGTAAAAAATACATTAATGCCTTTTCGAAGAGTTTTATTACCGACACTGAGCTATCGATTTCATTATAAGAGCTCAATTCTTGCATGGAACGAAATACTGTTTGAAAGGTATGTTAGTGCGCATATCTGTAATTACGTCTCACCAATCCAAGGTTTGCTTGCTAATATTAATGCCTCTTCAATTCAATTGAAATAATAATAAACTACTTGTGAGTTGTTATGGCCAAATATCTACAAAAACAGGAGCTGCAACGTATAATTTATTAAACAAACTCCAGAAATTAAACTTCGTAAAATTTAGGCTGTTAGATGTGCTTGCAGTGTCTACTCTACAAGCCATTCTAAGAATACAGTACAGTTTCTATATGCAGTGTTGCAGTGTGAAGTACACTTATGATACAAATGACATTCTAATGGTGTTTTTTCACACAACTTTTAGAGCTCAAAACCAAGTCCTTGCTTTGGGTGCTGGTAAATTTTCTTCCAATATTTCAATACCATCAGTTTCGCACAATTCTGATTTCAAAACTGGTGAAGCAATAACAACAGTTTCTACACCAAAAGATTCTACAAATCCAAAACCTATCACATATTGTGCTTCTGTTATGTTTGTTTGTCCTGCTCCACCATCACAGGTGAGTAGAAGCTGATGTCTTTAATATTTTTGCTTTTTTCTATTATTTTTTACTGTTTTTAGAGATATTGCTGCTCCACATCAGCTGTAGGTGGTCCTATAAAAATTCTCTGCCCAGATGGACGACAAACTGGGGTATTTGTAGGATTGAAACCCAGTCACTCACACATTCAACCAAAAATACCAAGTAGGGAAAATAAAAAGATTCAAGCTTAAATCAACCAGACTTGGGTTGTATTTTTATTTTAAAATACAATACAAAATACTGTAGGCCTATTTTGTGTTTGCATTCAAATATTTTTTATGACAGGTATTTAGTATTTTAAATGCATGAGGTACCGTTGGGGTTGCGCAATGCATAAATATGATCTGCATATTCCGGCAATTTTTTTGAAACTTAATTGATAAACTTTTTTGGCAATGTCTCGATTGTATTCGCCATGTTTTTTTTAAGTGTAGGTTTATGATTTTTTTTGGAAAAGTATTTTAAAAGTATTTTCAAATGTATTTAAATACATTTTAAAAGTAATTGTATTTTGTATTTACCAGTATTGCCGTAAAGTAGGCTATTTTGTATTCGTAAGACACTGTATTTCATATTTGTATTTAAATACATTTGGAGAGTATTTTGCACAAGTCTGAAACCAACAATCTCAACTCCGTGTTATTTAGTGGTACAAATTCCGAAAGTCTACCAACCTAAATATCGCCATCGAAACGGCAGAGTCAAACATCTACCTGTGCATCGATTTCACCCCAATGACGACAGCAGTGACGTAATGAATCAAAAAGCTAAAGCCATGAAATATTTTGAACGCTTAAGCAAAGTGATTCCTTCTCAAAATGAGGGGTTGGATCAGAGCTACGAAATGCCGTCATCAGGATACAAGAAGCGCATTCCACGCTCACTGGTAAAGTAAGTCATCGCGTTAATCGGTTAAAGAACAAAATAAAAAGAAACATAATAAACTGTCCACCTGATCAGCCTGATACTTTACCCTACAAAAGCACAAATCAAAGTTGGCATGCCATTACACAGTGATCGAATAATAAATAACCGAAGTCATTTTCTAATTTTATCTGACGGAAAAGTTTTTGGTGAACGAGACTGCGAAGTAAGCTTGTTTTCTTCGAATCAGCAGCCATCCAATATGTCAAATGCAATCAGCTCAAATCGTCATTAAACCCATCACGTGGAACATGTAACTTGCGCGCCCTAGCCTAGGTCGCTGACTGTCGTATCTTACGGCCAAGACCGGATTCACCAATAGGCTAAGTGCTGAAGCTGAGGGCCCCGAACAAAATAGCTCGACACGATTATAACAGAATTTTTTTCGTTCTTTGAGATCCGTCATGAAGACTATTTGGGCATCATTAGCGGCAAACGTAAGATCAAAATAGCCTGTGGCCTTTAATTGTTTAAATCCGGCTGTGGTTACGACAATATTGTTCGTTTGAGCTGCTTGTGATGTGCACTGCGCTATGTGGAAGATAATCTAGGCTGTTGCAGTTTGTTTCGAACTGCTTTGTTTTTAGGCAACTAATTAAACAGATTTTTTATTTTTTTGCGTTGCGATCCTGCGGACATTTTTATGTTCGGTTATTTATTGCGATGTATTGCAGTTTTGTAGCGGCAAGGCAAATTGTCTGTATATACAAGTACGCTACAATAGTTTCACTTTCTGCTACAACTTCATGTGTTAAATGCCATTTGAGGTTAAGTTTGTTTTATGTTTTAGACGTTCTACTGATTCTGATTTTTTCGTTCAAGATATAACCGTAATGGAGCCTAATGTGGTTGTGTACAATCACTCTGCTGAGTACAACCAGCCTTACTTCATTTGGTAAGAAAATATCATTACATCACGTGATCTTACAGTTTCATCTAACATAGCTCAATAGCATAATTCTCCGTTTTGTCCAATGTTAACATAAGCTTTTTTCCTCGACAGTGCAACGTTTTTCATCGAATATTTCAGGTTTACTTTTTCGATATCAATACTGTGAGGGTCATTGTTGTATGCTGGTAACTGAAGGTTTAGTTATACCTTAGGGTGGACTAAACGCACATTCAATGCCGTAGCTTACATATTTACATTTAAGGCCCTGGAACCGCATTTGTTTCAAAACGTGAGGTAGCACTTCACATTCTTGCCCTTTTTTAGGCAGTGTCTATCTAGAATATCGAATCAGTCTTTCGGATGACATTTGTTGTAGCGATTACATCTCAACCCCAAACTATGACTCTAAGACTTTAACCATAGTTCCCCCATTCTGCTACTGTAATCTGCTTTTAAATCTTATGTTTCAGTTGTTGATATAACGTCATATGAGCGCAAAATACTTTTTCATGTCAAGAGATGAATTATAGTAGAATTTTATTGGAGCATTTAAAATGAACTACGTAGGATAATCAGTGCTCTAATTGGTCTGTTAGTGAAATTTTTTTAAGTTTTTAGTTTGGTTCGTTGGTGTCCGATTTATTTTGCAGTTTTCTTCGCCGCTGTTTTTTTTTTTTACTTTTTGATTTGTGATTGAACATACTCTTAGTTACGCCTATATCCATATATTTTTACAGTTCGGTGGTAGATCAAAGCTTCACGTTTAACCTTCCAATTTCTCATGCTACTCCTCCATCCACTCCAATGACCCTCCGCTTCAGGTTTGTCGAAACATTTTTGCTATTTGATCAAATGATTAATATTAGATGATTTCGTGTTAGGAGAATCGGCCATTATACTTTAAAAAGCAGTCTGTGGCTCTATGAAGATAAAAAACAAATCGTTTGAGAATTTGCCGGATTATGATGTAAAGCAGCAGATATTAAATCTTTTTGTAACACTTATAAAAAAGGAGTCATTAAATTAAATATTTTATAGTTTATTGATGCAATGATTTTTATTCTTCTTTCACGATGTATGTTTGCAAAGACTTTTTCGAGTTTTATATTTTGTGACAAAATATAGGAACAAATCATCGAATAATCACTTTAGTTTAAAGCATTGACGCAGGTTTAAGAAAAATCTTGAAAGACGGCTTTGGAGCTGTAGATTCGGGTTTGATTTTGAATCGGCTAAAACCAATCACTGTAAATTTGGTATTCACAGCTTCGTTGCTTGACGTTCAGTTTGAAGGAGACGGCGTGAACCGCGAAGTACAAGTCGACAAGTTTACGTGTGTGGTTAGGAAAGGCACTTAGCGGCTTGTGGGATTCTCCCCATCTTTGAGTGGGAGACAGGTAACCTGAAACCCGTAAGCGAGCTATAGTTATAGCGCTTACCATCATAAAAAGATAAATATGCGACTACATACAAAATTTTCCGACATTGATCTCGACTTATCCGTCTATCCGAGCGGCAAATAATTTAATTCTTGACAAATTGTTTCTGCATCACACCAGTTCTGCAATAATTTGTCCATAATTAGTTGCAACTTTAATTTGTCGGTGTCACTTGTTCTAGCCCTCTTTGATTTAACTTGTCATTTTTTTTGTGTAGATTAGCGGAAGAAGCAAAAGTCATTTTATGTTCCGTTCCGAACCAAAACGTGACGTTTTGCCCCTTAAGCACCGCTGGTGATGAAAGTAGTTCTGTTCTGACTTATCAAACAGGATATGAGGCTCAGTTTGAGCTATATCTTAGCAATTACGTGCAAGGAGATTACGAATTTCGAATTGTTTCTGTAAGTAAGCTATTGGAAAATAACTGTTCTAATCTACATTTTGCTCAAGTAATGCTTAAATACGTTGATTTTTGTTTGACAACAAATCGTTATTTCTTGTTTATAATTTGTCTTTTTGAAGTTTTATACAATTGTAGCTTGAGTTTTATATTAGTTAGTTAGTTGGTTGCATATTTATCCTCCTATTACGAGAAAGCGATCAATGCGCTATACGAGCTCGCTTAGGAGTTGCCAGCCATCTGTCTTCCACACCAAGATGGGGGAATTCCGCTAAGTGCCTTTCCCAACGGCACAACATGTATACTTGCCGGCTTATTCTTCACACTGTCCCTTTAGTGCTAAGCGTCAAGCAGGAAAGCTATGAGTACCAATTTTAAAGTCATTGGTTTGACCCGATTCGGAATCAAACCCGTGTTTACAGCTCAAGAGACAGACGCTCTATACCACTTGGCCATCTTAGTAAAGCTCATACGTCATGGAATATAATTCAATTGAGCATCGAACCCGCGCAACCAGCTACGGAGCCTAATGCGCGATCCTTGCGGCAGACTCCACGCTCAACTTAGCGTTATTTCGTGTTTTTAGATGAACGAGGATTCCAAACGCGTTTGTACTTATGATTACAACGACTCTAACGCTTCGTTTCTCGCCTTTAACTTCCACGTTTACCGAGTGTGCCCAAATAAAGATTCGAACTCTGGATAAAGAATCTGTGAAATCATGACCTTAAGCTAGTTCTTATTGGAAAAATGTGTACATTCAAAAAAGGCTGAAAAACTTTAGCATTTTGAAACACGAAGTGAAAGTTTTTATTTTGAGGGTGGCATGTTGCAATACGTTTATTGTCAGTTGTGATACAAAAATTTATTCAGAGTAACAATTTGCACATTTACCTCTATATACAAACAGGAGATAAATGATGATAATTTTAATCTTAGAGAAAAATTACCTTAAATTTCAAAATATGTAAACACATTGTGAAATTCCCTCAAAGTAACGTAAAATTTGCAGTGTTGCGTCATCAGTTTTTTATTGGAGGGGAGAGGGGTGGTGATTTTTTTCATGTTCGTATGGCAAGTAATTTTGTACCAACATTGATCATCTCCACTCCAAATATTTTATGCAAACTAAACCAGGATTTGGTTGCTGTTATAAGGATTTTAGGGGATTGGAGGGGGAATAGCTCCTACCACTCACTCCTGACCTGCCCCTGATTAGATGACCCTCCTAAAAGTTTTTGGGATGTAAATCACAAAGAAGAAATTCAATTTACCGTTATGAAGTTTTTTGTACGTTTTATCACTGAGGATGTGTAAGGCCAAGACTGATTTTTTTTATGCCACTGATTTGTATTTTACCATTTCTACGCTCGTTTTATTTTCCTGGCTATAGCTCTGGCGCTAAACTGGGGAAAGCTGTGGATTATTTCATTTGAAACAGTTGTAAGTTTCCAGTAACATCATTATTTTCTGCGTTGCTCTTTAAGAAGTATTTTTTTTTGCGTCTTCAGAAATTGTTTGCAGTACAAACGTTATTTGGTGTCAGTTGTACTCCTTTCAAGTAGCTTATGTGCCCTTATTCGCGTCAGAATTAGCTCAATGAGAAGCTCTGTGACGGTCTATTTTCTGCAAACATCTTTTTGGGTCATTCTAGAAGATTAAACTCCGTGAATACTTTGAAACGATGCATGTTATAATTGATAAATTTTGTGTAAAAACGATATTGAAATGAGCAAACTCTTGAAAGAAGTTAAACCTTATTTTTTTGCATTTTTGCGCAATATTTTTAGACGTTTCTAGACTTTCGCGTGTTGCTTTACGGACTATTGCTTTCACCATAACATGACGTCTTATATTGGCTTGTTGTGATTATTTTTTCTTGTGACAATAGCTGCCACATAGGGGCGTGGTCAATATCTTTTAAATATTTTGGGTTTTATAGATTTTACATGTAAAATTCAATTTTGGGCATTAACGAGTGAAAACTCTGTCTCAAGGTGCAAAAAGGCTGAAAATATTAAGAATCAAAAAGCTATGATTCGATCCCATCTATTTTTATCCTGAACTGCATGCGCACTTGATGTAGCCGAAATGCACCCAAATCATAATGCAAGTGCATTTACGTTGGGTTTACGATAATGTAAAATAAGCTTATAAAATGTTCGTGAACTGGTGCTCGAATTTTTTTGCCATTAGTGAGAAAAACGTTATTATTGCCAATCAAGTTCCTGTACAGTGCGTATTTTACTTGGCAAACCTTTAACATTTTTTTATATTTGCTTTCGCAAGTTTTATCGCTTCCATACTTATTATCGTAAATAAACATACGTTGTACATTGGAATCATAAGATGTGTTAATATTTGGTATCGAGAAAAGCGGGATTATACCCATCTCAAAGATAGGTGGCAGACAACTTCTAAGCGGGCTCGTTTTTGCTCTCGCTTACTCGTGATAGGATAAATATGCAGCAACAAAATACAAAAACATTGCTTGTATTTATATTGAATAATTTTTTTTATGTTTCAAGTTGTCGGTTACACGTAAAGTTACAACTAGACCCGATATTTAGTGAGACTTCGAAATAATTTGTTTTTTATCAAACATTTTATGTCTTGCAACAAGTTAAGTGTAGGGGCGGCTACCCCTTCGTACCAGCAAACCACTGTAAGTGTTATTTGCGCAACGCTATGAGCGGAAGCGACCAATGACCAATCAAGGGCGTATTTAGCAGAGGGGGCATTGTGTCATGCCCCCTCTATTTGACTGTGACGTTTAGTAAAAAGTGATGAAAGGTTGCAAAGTGACTGAAATATAACAAACTCTGTTGAAGGCTTTTGCAGTTTATATGACCCCCTCCCGTGTTTTAAAATTTCTCGCTACGCCACTGCCATGTAGGCTAATATCGCGTGACGTAAATTAGAAATACCTCCACCCTCTCTCTACATAGAAATCTTTGATTCACCCCTGGTAAACATTCGATGAATGGGATGAAAGTTGATATATCTTTGCAAATACATTGTTGTGAGAAATTCTCAACAACATTCTCAGAACGATCGGAATAACGTGCGCAGAATTCCTTTCCAAAACCAGCCATTAACCTGAAAATTCAGGCCATTACGGGCATGAGAAATGATAGCGCCGTATCATTAACAAAGATTGTCTTAATACTACACTGTGGGACATTTGACGCACGTTCTCTTGGTTTTTGATGATTGTTTGTTGTAAATCATCTGGTGTACGATAGCGAGTAGTTTTATGCGTCTGCCTTAATGTACCGTAGAGCGGGACAGCGCTGTTTCGGGCTATCAACCCTCATCGGCCGCCCTCAGGTAAGATACATTCATCCTCCAGAACGAATCATCTTGCCAGAATCACTCATCCCTTAGGATATATCTTAAAGAATCTAACTTTTGTGATTCGTATTCACTCGTGTGTTTACGTCACCACGCTAGTCAAATCCTTTACGTGGCAAGGGTGAAGATCAGTAACTAAAAATGCAATGTCCTTCCTGGCCTGCTGGACGGGAAGTCGTGACGACTTCCTCTTGTTGGGTCGGAGGCATGGGCGTCCGCAGAAAAAAATGCAGGGGAGGGCAAAAACATTCTCAAGACGGCCATCTTAGTGAAAGCTATAGTCAGGTAAGTGTCAGTGATAGGGTGACCAACTGACCATACGTCCGGCATCGGCCGATGCCGTACGTGCAGAACTCTTCTTTCATGATATTGTGCATTATGCGGACATAAATCAATTTATGTGCCACTAGGCTTGACAGTCTGTTAAAACAACTTTCTTTTTGCATTGTTTTCTTAGGTCTTGTTATATGTGGTTGGTTTGGTGCTTACATTTCAAAACAATCAAATCTTCACTATACTTGCGCTATTACGCCAAAGTGTGTAACGAGTGGCGGGGCCCGTCTCCGCTGCTTAACCTTCGAGGAAACGTCGCAACGGTGGTGAGCCGTTAGCGATACTGTGTCCGATTTGACCAATCTGGGAATCGAACCCCAGACTTCCCGCACCGATAGCGACGTTCTGATCCGAAATGTCGAAATAAAAAGTAGTTTGAGCTGCTCTGAAAATCAAACTTACAGCTACGGGCTATAAATCAGTGCTGCTCAATTTTTTTATTGCAATGTACCGGCAGCGCAGTTTCTGCCATCAAGGCGTACCAGTAGCACATCAGCAACAAGTCTTAATTTGTTTTACAAGATACGCGATACGATACGCGGTATATAGGCAAAAACCAGAATTTTTCTATACAAGATGCAAAAAGTAAAATTGGACATGCTGCTGTTGCCGCGTTAATTTGCTAGTATACGTAGGCCTACGTCCACATGACGGATTGGTAATCGGCTGATTGGTGTAGCAGTAACGATATTGCTTTCAAAGTCAGAGATCTGGGGTTCGATATCCGACCTGTCAATTCGAATACAGTGCTGTTCACGGCCACTGCCAATGGCTCGCGACGTTTCTTTGGAGTTCGAAGCTAAGTTGCTCACGCGCTAAGTTACGGAGATGGTCTTCGCCACTCGTTGCACGCAGCTTCTGGGTAATACCACGAGTATAACCAAGATTTGAGATTGAAGATCAATAAAAAAGACGCACAAAAACTTTTAACCGAATTCTTCATCTTATGCGAAGTGTGCGCCTGCTTATCTTCCACCAGTCTATCCGATTGTGGTTTGACTGAAGAGTACGGTAGCATTTGACACAAAGACACTTTTCTAGTCTTTGCGTCATGACAAAAGATAAATCGCCATGTCTGTTGACCTAAATAGAATGCGATAGTATGTACTATTGCATACGGCCTTGAAAGACAAGAAAGTAACCTAAACGAATGGAATCATGCAGAGAACAAAAAATGAATTAAGTATCAAGCAATAACTCGTACTGATCAACGTAAAATGATGCTCGGGACCTGACCTGTACCAATATTTTCTAACGTGCTTAGCACTGGCCTTGGTAACAGCATGCCTAAACGTAAAACCAGTTTTAATGATGTGTGAAGGGTGGAGTTTCCACTCATTGAACGGCCGGACTAATTTAGACAGCAGCATTTAGGCAACTAGACAAACTCTTTTATGCTTTAATTCAGATTTGGGCAACCGGCGGCCCACCAAAGCATGTGCTAATAGCCAATTGGTTCCGAAACCTGTTTTTTGCCATCAAGTTCAAACCCAATCAACACGCGAACTGCTTTGAATGTTATTTTCCAGGCTGAAGATCTTGTTTTTCTAGTCATCTTTTATTTCAGAGACCTCTTTTTCACGCGACAGACCCTTTTTTAGTATTACTCCTGCCAAGAAGTGTTTTTTTTTTTCTAAAAACTGAGGCCCGCTGGAAGCCTATATTTACAATTTGTGGCCCAGTATCACCAGAAAGTTGCCCACCCCTGCTTTAATTAAACAGATTATTGCGAAATGTTTTGTTATTTTATTCGTTTTGTAGTAAACTCATCTGTATTTTTCAACTTTTTGTGTAGTTTCTTAACTTGCATTTTTTCATGCGTATTTTTTCAACTTTTTTGGTTTTTCAGGGGGGCGGCAAGTGCCCCCTCTTGCCCCCCTGCGGACGCCCATGGTCGGAGGCTATATCAGCTCTCCATCACTAACAGTGCAAACACTCCAGTTAAACGTACCGTAGAGCGGGCCAGCGCTGTTTAGGGCCGTCCAGTAGGCCATCCAGTAGGCCGCTGTTTCGGGACTTCCAGTCCAGCAAGGACAATGCTCTTTTAATTACCGTATTATTCGTCTGCCTTAATTATAAAATTGATGGCATCTAAAATCTTACGCAGCTTTACGTCGACAGTTTAGAACAGGCCACAGCAAAAACGTATCCGTAGAGCGGGACAGCGCTATTTCGGGCTATTGGCCCTCATCAGCCGCTCTTAGGTAAGGAGCGGCTGATGTATAAAAATATACCGGTACCCCAAAAGATTTCAACCTTTGTGGTTGTGGTACGTAGACTGCTACGTCACACTCCAGGTAAATCCCGATACGTGGCCAGGGTGAAGAGCAAAACTATAAGGTCAATGTCCTTCCTGTTATTCTGAAAGGGAGTCGTGACGACATCCTCTTTGTCGGGTTTTTCTGGAGTTGCGTCGCAACTGTTGATGATGGAGATCTGTATATCTTCCGACCTGACAAGAGGATGTCGTCATGACTTTGTTTCAGGAGGCCAGGAAAGACATTACTTTATAGGTTTTACAGCAAAAACGTGTTGAATTTACTGGTTGTGTTAGCTGAAATACCATCTAAAAAGTATGAACTGCGATTTCTTGCCACTTAATCAAAAAATGAAATCCTTTCGTTTTCTCCACTCGTTTTATTGAAAAAAGTTACTAAACTCATAAACATCTAACCATAGAAGAAAAAATAACAAAAAAAGAACTTTTAAAACCACTGAAAAGGCAAAATAACTGTTTTGATTGATTTGCACACGTGGAAGACGGTTATGCTTTTCATGCTTGACTTGCTGCTCTGAGAGGGATAGACGGATTTGCTACTTTTTTATACAGGCAGTAGATGGAAACCATTGTCAAAATCTAAAAATATAGTTATTCCAAATTTAATCTAGAAAATATCTATTCGCATTAATGTTTCAATGACATAGGTGTTTACCCAATACCCAGTGGACTCAAACAAATGTTTTGATGACAGTTTGAATCCTACAAGGACCGCCTAAAAACGTCTAAAAATATATTAGCGTCTGAATTTACAACATAAACATTGCATTTCCGTATTGTACATGATTACCCCATGAAGCGGGTAAGAGAGCGGTTATTGTGTTCTTGCACCAGCAATAAGTGTTTGTCTTCGCAATTTTATCTACTGTACTCGGCCACTGCTTAATACAATACCAAATTGTTCAACAAAACTATTTAAAAGCTTTTGCGATGCAGTAGATCAGGCAACCTTAGAAAATTCAGCTACTTTCGTGCTTGTGTCATTAAAAGCACCAAATGAATAGAACAGTGTCAAACCATGGGCGACTTTGTTGGCAATCACAATACCGGTACTTGCAAATAATAGTGGTAATATCTTAATCTTTATTGTATGATCTGGCTTTGAAAGCAGGGGCGTATTCTCCAGAGGTTGAAGATGTTCAGCGCACACCCTGCAATGTCACAGGTACATGCGTTAATTATATTTAACTAAAATTTTGGATATCAGCGCAGTCGGAGTTCTTTTTGTATAAACAAGGGGGAACGTGATTACATTGAGAACACAGCAAACTCAGCGCAAAGCAGTACAACCAATAAACGAAATAAAACACACAGTTCTCACCAAAGCCTCTCCTCATGACAGCTGTTTTGCCCACGTACTGGGGCTCATCAGACGAGTCACGAGCAAATAACAGAAAAACATGTACATGACAAAGACGTTGCGCTTTTCACTGACGTAGGTCGAACCATGAAATTATAAAAGCACGAACAAGCAGCGTGTAACGCAACTGACTAAATTGTCGGCAAGCAGCTTAGATCTTTGTACCATACGCCGAAAGTTTCAAAAGTAGAAGGGAACGGTAAAACCGAACGACCCGACAATTCCATGCTAAGGCCGCTTTCACACGAACGACACGAGTCGTACGACTTCAATTTTTGTCACGCTATTTTGAGTGCTACAGCCTTTCACACGAGCGGCAGCAGTCGTACGACTTTATTTCAAAATGGAGGTGGAAGAAGTGGCTGCTGTGTTAGTGCTGGCCGAATTACAAAAGAAAGAACAAGAAAAAAAGCGGAATTATTGGATTCATCCACTGCTCCAGGACCGAAGTGAAAAGGGCCTGTTTTATACTTTGTATGGTGATCTACGATCACATCCCGATAAATTTTTTATATTTGCTCGCATGAGCATTTCTTCCTTTGATGAGCTCGTTTGCAGTTTACAGGCTCGCTTGAAAGGCTGTGATACAAATATGAGAAAGAGCATATCACCTGTGGAAAAAGTCCTTCTGACTCTAAGGTAAGTTGGGAACCCGCAACCTTTGTATTGAACATTTATTGATTTGTGAATGTACGCTACCGGTACCATTAATACACACACACTCAAATTTTCCTTAGGCCTACAATTGTTTTTTCTTAGAACCGAAACAAATTATTCGTAATTAAATCCAGTTATTTCTCCTGAGGAGCGGCGGTCCTCTTGAGGTTGCTTGGCTGAATTTTGCTGGCTAAACGGCTGTGGTGAAAGTAGGGGGCCCGTAATGGCTTGGTTGTAAGTGGAAAGCGAATAGGGAGAAGCATGCTGGTAAGTGTAATTTTCAATTACTTGCATAATTTGCGAGCGCACCTGCAACTTTAGCTCTTGTGGTACTGCTTTGATTGGTTGCAGCAGGGAAAGCAAGAACATTCTATCATCATCATTTTCTCTGTTTTGTTCTCTTTCTTCTCGTGCCTGAATGCTGGATTTTAAAACTTCAACGAGACTATCTGTTTCTACTGCATTTTGAGATCGTTTCTTTTCCAACCTAGGTTTTTTGGAGGTTTTGTTTGTACCAGAAAAGCTTGCACTGGAATCATGCTCTTCAGAACAGTCTTGAACAGTTTCAACCCCGGTGCTAGAATTGGTACCGTCACTACTGAAATTGCTACTTGTTTGCTTGCTTGTTGCAACCTTGTGCAAAAAAGCCAGCTGGTCATAATAGATGTAGGAACCCTTTCTTGGAGCAGCTGCTGCAGACGATCCACTGGATGTGGTCGACAATCTGCGACGTTCTCTGCTGAAGCAATCTCTCAGGCTTCTCCACTTTCGCTGCAATGCTTTTTCTAAAATAAGAGCTATTGTTATGATCAGAAGCATAATATATTTTGCTGACGCTAAACCGATCGATTATGCAATAGATTTGCGTGGCCGGCTATAGCAGTTGGCATAGATTGAGCTAGCCGATAAACTAAGACCCCTTTTCAGTGGTACACCAACCTTCTGCTTATTTCGAAGCTTTTTGTGCGCTATAATAGCGAGCAATCTAAATGTACTTTCATCTCGATAAACTGCTTTTGCAGAAGCGCTGGACTAAAGATCGATTTCCCGTCGGCTCATACACAAGAGTTTTAAAATGATATTCACGCCAGTCATGAAGAAATAAAGCATAGTACTTGCGAAGTTCTTATTTGATGTTAGTTTTGCAGCAATTACATTCAACTGAAGCCTAATTGGGATTCTTTTTTTTTTTAGATACCTTGCTACGGGCAGCACCATGACTGACTTACATTTGCAATTTCGATTAGGAGTCTCGACAATTGGATGCATTATACAGGAGGTGTGCAGAGCAATATGGGAAATTTTGAGAAGCGATTATATGCCAATACCGACCACAGAGAAATGGCTGTCTATTGCTGAAGGGTTCATGAGCAAAGCAAATTTTCCCAACTGTATTGGAGCTCTGGACGGAAAACATATCAGAATTATCAAACCGGAACACAGCGGTTCCATGTATTTCAATTACAAGCACTTTTTCTCCGTGGTCTTGTTAGCAGTTTGTGATTCTAACTTCATGTTTACTTTTGTTGACATTGGTGCATACGGCAAAGAGGGAGATTCTGCTGTATTCCGTAAAAGCGATTTTCATACGGCAATGATAAATTGCCAGCTAGCACTGCCGCAGCCAGCACCGATACAAGGTTTCGATCAGCAAAGTTTGCCATATGTGATAGTAGCAGACGAAGCATTTGCCCTCTCGGAACACGTCATGAGACCTTTTGGAAGAAGTACTCTAACCACTACAAAAAGAAAGATCTACAACTACAGGCATTCTCGGGCAAGAAGATACATAGAATGCGCCTTTGGAATTTTAAGTAACAAATGGAGAATCTTTCATCGTCCTCTAAATGTTCGTTTAGATCTAGCTGAAGATATTATTAAAGCAGCTTGTATTTTACATAATTATGTGAGAAGCAAAGATGGATACGCATTTGAGGATGCTCTTACCATTGAAGGAGTCACACCATTGCAGCGTGACATGAGTAGTCGCGGAACAAAAGATGCCCTAAGTATTCGCGAAAAATTTGCTGATTACTTCATGACTCCCGAAGGAGCTCTCCCTTGGCAATACGGCCAAGTTTAGACCAAAGACTTGCCGGAAATTTTAAGCTCAGATGTTCGTGCTTTTTTTCGTATGAATAAAAAAATCCTGAGTCGTTTGTCTCAATCTGCAATGCTGTATACGCACTAGGCCTACATAAGCTACGCTCATGATGTGATGAAGGCTTCGTTTATGCGAGCAACTCATGCCTGATTTGGTAGAATGCGGTCTTTAATATTTAGAAAAATATACCGGTAGGTATTTAATCTCTAAACAGCACCAACAACTTACCAAATTGAATTTTTTCCTTCTCTGACGGCAAATCATTTATTCCAAATATTTGGAAAATTTCATCCCAGAGAAATTTCTTACGGTCTCTATTTGAGTAGTCTTCACTACTCAAATCCCAAATTCCAGGCCTTTCTTGAATTTGATATATGAATCTTTCAATGTCTATTTCACAATCCATTTTGCTTTTTTACTAGCATTGATTTGTATCATGCAATCTCATCACTTCAGCTGGACAAAATTTTGGTATTTGTTACGTCATTTGGTGATTATTATGTCAGCTTGTCGCACTTGCGACTGCGACTTCGTGTGAAAAGCGCCATTCGTTTGTGTGCTATGATACTGTCGTACGACTAAAATGTCGTCCAGGAAAGTCGCATGTCCATGACACCCTAATTTCTGTCGGTGCGACAGGTCAACGACTCAGCCTGCGACTGCGACTCCGTGTGAAAGGCTCCATTTGATCTAATGCAAACATACTGTCGTACGACAGGTGTCGTACGACAACTGTCGTCCGTGTGAAAGGGGCCTAAGGGTCCAAACGACGGTACTAAAAGTAAACCATTAACAAACAGAGACGTGATTATATTGAGAGCACAGCACCCATGGCGTGGAATTGTCGGGTCGTTCGGTTTTACCGTTCCCTTCTACTTCTGAAGTTCTTTTTTTTTTCAGTGAGGGACAAATTGCTTTTTTGTCAACGCCGACCGATGACGCAACATTCTCTCGTACGATAGGCTTACAGAATGTCGTTGAACACAAGCGAGCTTGTATGGGGCGCCGTTTGGAAAAAAACTATTCGTTTTGTGAACCATGTTTTTTGAGCTTATTTAGACCATAGTTTGTCCGATATGTATATTGGAAATATCCTACTTACATATCGGACAAACTATGGTCTAAATAAGCTCAAAAAACATGGTTCACAAAACGAATAGTTTTTTTCCAAACGGCGCCCCATAAGCTTGACCTTTTTCAATGTATTTTAAATCGTATTGTATAGCGGAGTGTGACTTTTTCTTTTTTTACACGATTCAAATGCAAGAAATGCAAACGCAAAACAATTTTGAGATTGAACCCAGACGCATCATCACAATGCATGTCCAATCACACGAGTTACACAGTGGTTGTAGCAATGGAATTCTTGGTAACTGCTGATCATTTTCGAAAGTTTGGCGGTCGATATACCGGCATTTTATAGTATTAGGTCAAATTGGTTTAGTGGAACGGAGTTTAATGTTGGCAGTATAACTAAAAAGCCATTTTCTAGCACAAAATTGTATTGAAAAATTGGAAATAGTACCATGGTTGTAATTGTATCAATCTGGTTGTCAATGGATGCTTGCCATATTTTAAAGTTTGGCGATCGATGTATTGACATTGACAATATAATTAAAAAGCCATTTTCTGGCAGAAATTATGATGTAAAACTGGAAATAGCATCAACAGCTAGTAAAAAGATCCATGCCACTGTGAGTATTTTTTAAAAATATAGCAGCTCAATCATTTTTACTGTGACCGTCAAGTTAAGTTATGTGCATGTACCTATCTTTTGTGAACTCACGTCTTAAGATTATCTGCCTAAAACGCGAGTTATGCTGATTGAAAAGGCGTCATAGATGTCAGATCGCATAGAACTTTGGAGCTCTTTCACAAATTTGTTTAATAAATCCCGGCAGGCGGCAGCATATAACAAAGTAGAGCACACCTTAAAAAATGCTCACCGTACGCCACTCATTGAAAGAGTTGTAAGCAAAAAATCCGAAAATACGTTTGTCACTCACATTCAGGGATCTCACTAGAATAAAAGCGATTAACTTAGACTCCCATTTATTTCACAAAAGCATGGTTGACGTATATTAATAGTAAGTTGAGGTGGGGCTGGGCAAATAGAAGCAGTGTAAATTAATAGGTACTTTTGGATGCAGTCAAATCAAACTAACTATATGCGCTTACTTCTACTAATGCTAGCGAACTTCAAATACAATATTGTACGTAGAATTTAATTACAAGACCGGTTAGCTCAGTTGCAGGGCCAAAACTAGGCAAGGTGGGCCACTTCCCGAAATCATCTTTCGGGACCCCCTAAAATTTTTTTCTTGGATGGTGATACAAAAGAGCGAACCCCGAAGGGGCGATACCTAGCTAGGGGGGTAAGGGGGCACGCCCCCCCAGAAAATTTTGCGGAATTTGACCTTATTTTGGAGGCTTTTTGAGCCTTTAAAATTCCTCAGTTTTAACAAGGTTTAATAGTCTGTTTTACTAGGTTCCTTCCAACCCGCTAAAATAATGCAGCAAACAAACCCTACTCTAACATTTCGCTACCAACGCGAAGAAAAAACGCTTTTAAGGCTTAATTTTGCGCCTTTCACTTGAGGATAAGGGGCCCTTGGTATGCTACTAAACGTTTGTTTGCTATAGTTTTGCGACTGCTATTTTTCGAAAAATTTGCAGAGGCCCCCCATGGCCAAAAGCATGAATATGGTATGGGGGCCCCACATCGCGCGAGTTAAGACAAAAAATATATTGAATCTTAGAATAGGCCTATTTAAAGCACCTTATATCATACGCTAAGTTAATAGTACTAGGTACTGACTATTTACGGGGCCCCCTTTTCGTGCAGCCCCCCCCGGTTGGGGGTTTTGAGGGGCGCTAGTTTCGGCACTGCGCAGTTGTTAAGCACAAGCTATCGGTGCAAGAAACCTGGGGTACGATTACCAGGGGGTCAAATCGACGCAGTGTCGTCAACGGCTCACCACCGCTGCGACGTTTCTTCGAAGATGAGTTGCCCAGGCGGCAGGCGCTAAGCCGCGGAAATAGGCCCCGCCACTGGTTACACGCTTCGGCGTAATACAGCGAGTATGATGAAGATTGCTTTTTGGATTGCCTCATTGATAATATACAGAAAACTAACTTCGAAGAATACTTACAAGTGCCCAAGCGCAATTTAATGAGAAGCCTATTGTTGCCATTTTTGCACCAACACACTCAACTGTGGTTGGGTCTTTGATAAAGCTACACATATCATGTTCCATACGCGGATCTATCCCCCGAAATTTCCAAAATTTTCACACATTTTTACTTGTGAGCAAATGCCATAATTGATATCAAAACTTGAAGTAGGCCTACTCTAAACTAAGATTCAAGAAGGTTGTTTGAGTTGCAGCGAGTTGTGATCGAAATCTTATTAACGGCTAGGCCGCTATGTACTGGTTAGGCCTACGTTATAATTCCTATGAAAGTCAGAAATAAATTCATGATGAATAGGTTGCTTGGACTGCCTATTCCGTGAATCGTGTAGGCTTTTGCTTTAGAGCAGTATTGCGAAAAAACGTAACGCAGATAATGCGTTCGCTTATTTTAGTTGTATAAGGTATTGAAGTTGCTTAATGATATGCCATTATGCTTTGAAAGTCCTTAGGAACCAGTTCAGCTCTGTAGCCTACTTGTAATACGATACTATAACCTGAGTGTCAGGGCCGGAATAAGCCTTTTGTGGGCCTGGGGCTATTTGATAATCAGGGGCATATTTTTCATTCTATTCTTTGAAGAAAAAAGTAACCACAATTAAAGAAAAGCACAAATACATAAACGAAGTCTTTACTTTGTATGCACACTTTCAAATGACACATTTTCTGGATTTAGCCAATGCAAAGCTCTTAATAACGTCATCAGCGTTTATTCTTTCCAAAAGTTCGTTTTCAATGCCGAGTAGAGCTAACGAATTCAATCTGTTTTGGCCCTTAGACAAACGCTCATGATTCTTTACTCTTTTTAACGCTGAAAATGAGCGCTCGCCAGAGCAATTAACAATTATCAAGGTACTGCCTAACTAAGGTTTAGAACGCAAAGCAGTTGCATCAGGCCTACTGGACGTCGTCTCTATACGCTGTTGCTTTTCGGTTTGCTTTGTGGCCGAGTGGTTTGGAGCGTCGTTTTTACGACGGCCATAATCGTAAGGTTGATGGTTGATGGTTCAATACCCACCCAAGCCTCGTTGTTGCGGCCTTAGATAAGATGTTTCGCTACAATTATCTCTGCTTGGTGGAATCCAGCAAGCAACAAACCAAAGAGGTCGGAAGCAAAAAAATTTAAGAGGAAAACTCGGAAAAAAGGCAACTCCTAAGCGACTCAGGATTCGTCCTATATATAGCGCCTCCGTCGCTTTCTCGCGACAGGAGGATAAAAATGAAGAAATCATCATCATCAAGCCTGCTTAGAAAAAGTCAGTTACTTTTTGGATTTTGCTACAGCTTTTTTCGGTTTATCTTCTGCTTTTCTTCTAGATTTTTCCTTTTCCGAACTGCTTTTGTACTTTCTCATTTTCGTTTTCAAATTACTCCAGCCGACATAATATGGAATCTCCTACTTTTCAAGCTACATACTGAAATCGACCATCGATGGTATTGGTATAACTGGCCGAGCAGCCGCGAAAAAGGATTGTTGGGTCATAGTGAGCAAGTAGGGTTTTGCAGCGACAGTGCATGGACACAAATTGAGCACTGTTTTCCATATACTATATAATAGGTGGGAGATTTCTAATAGGCCAACTTAGTTCTATTATCACTTCATTGACTTAGAATAGTGGTGGGCCTATTTTTGGTTGTGGGCCTGGGGCTGCAGCCCCATCAGCCCCCGCCTTAATCCGGCCCTGCTGAGTGTGTAAAGCCGACAACCCTTATTTCTTCCGATTATAGCGTCCTACCTTATTTTCTTTAACTACCATGCGTTAACTAATAGAGGGCAGTACTCCCTTCAAGCGAAAATTAGGTTCAATGGAATTGAACTGTTGGCATGGACTACACTTGCTGCCAACAACCAACACCCACCACCTTGACGATTGCAAAACAAGAAACCTTTCTTTTTTGAAACGAACCGACTTTTCTTCGTGCGGAGCTTGCCGCAATTGCTGTCATGTTTTTTCTGTTCTGTTCAACTATCGAATTTCATCTCGAAAAACTTCCATTACGATGCGATGCAGCAATAACGGCCGTCCAACTTTTCTGAGGTGTTTTGCTTGAACTGCATTTTTGTCATTGATGCTACTGTGAAGCACTTAATAAGTAGGAGTTTCCTTAAATGCGGTGTTTCTACAGTAACTATGACTGCACACAATTTTTTTTTTTTTTAAACTAAATCAAATCTTTATTATACTCGTTTCATTACACTCGCTGTAGAAGGCCTACCAAAGCGTGGTAACAAATTTCGGGGCCCGACCCTGCGGCTTAGCGCCTGGGCAACGCAGCTCCGAAAAAACGTCGCAGCGGTGGCGAGCCGTTGGCTACAGTGTGTCCGATTTGACCGGTCTGGCAATTGAACCCCAAACCTTCCGCATCGATAGCGACATCTTTAACAACTGTGCTATAATAGGCCAGTTTGTTGAAAAATTATTAAAATATAAAAAACTAAATTGACACTGCCGTAAGAGCTAAAAACAAAATAAAAATTCTGCCAAGAAAGACCAAACCAATGTAGCGAACAGTTCTACAGTAATTTTGCAATATTAAACTTAACTTGGCAACACCTTTAAATTGCGTTACATAAGACGTAGTAGTTGCGCTTTATGACGTAATAATTAGCTATACTGAAATTTCGCATTGAAACTGGCGTTGTCAACATTCCTTTTTCTGTTTTTCTCGCTTTAAGGTTACACGTTTATTTAAAAAGTAAAAGATAATCAGCAAATTAATAAAGATCTTCCATTAACTTAAAGGCTGTTTCGACCTTTATATCAGGGTAAGCTAGGCGATCGTAAAGAACTCTATCGACCGAGAATTAATCACGAGTGGTAATCGAGCAGGCGCTGATTAAACAGTTTTTTCGGGGGGGCCCAGAAAATTTAATATGTTAAGGCCTTTTTAGGGAGCTGAAGGAAAAAGTCTGATTAAAGTACGTTATCTAGCAGTGGCTTACGCAGATTTTTTCAATGGAGGAAATTTCAGTGACGTCACATTGTGATGACGCAACGATACGACAATTACGGTAGTTCAGAGGTATTAAAGTGCATCGGATCGTAGTGTTTCTGATCTAAATTATTACGCAATTGCAGTTGACCATGATTAAGCTATATAATGCCACAACTAAGAAAAAAACCAAGATATATATATTTTATTCACACTTTTGCTTGATGCTTTGCGCTTCATTTAAGGGGAGAAAAGGCAGGGATGAGAAAAGGTTTCAAAGAAACTCATGCTGTTAAGCCGTGGTTAAAAATTTACGGAAAAACTTTTAGTTTACCTCATTTTTGGGCCATAGGAAGGTTAACCGACTAATGCAGGCCAGCTTCGCAACGTCACAAACAGGGTGTAGTCAGGGAGGTAAAACAATTAATTGCTTCCCTCCAAAGATTTTTTTCAAGAGCCGACATTAATGTAAACAACGCATATAAACCTTGATGTAAATATTTAATATGCACTCATTTCGAAGGGAGCAGTTTCTCCCATAACTGTCTTGAAAAGTGAAGATAGTGAAGCACACCCTCTCTGCCGCAACATTTTAAAGCTAAAATGAATTGCGCGAGAGAAGAGTCCCTGATCATGCAATCATGGTCAAAAACAGCGTCGATATTGTCTAAGCATTTTTTACCCATATCACAGCGTCGATATCATCACATACTTTTAAACACATAATCGGGATGTCTGAAAAACGGAGCACTCCAGCTTGCCCCCTCCCCTCGTTCCGCCCCTGGGCCTCTTCAAATCTTTTGTTGGTCTGGTCTTTCTTGGAAGTATTTTCATTTTTAGCACTTACGGCAGGGTCAATTTAGTTTTCTATATTTTAATAATTTTTCAACAAACCGGCCGGTTATAGCGTAGTGTTGAAGATGTCGCTATCGATGCGGAAGATATGGCGTTCAATTCCCAGGCCGGTCGAATCGGATGCACTATAGCCAACGGTTCGCCACCGTTACAACGTTTCTTCGTAGCTGCGTTGCCCAGGCGCTATAAGCCGCGGGGTCGGGCCCCGCCACTCGTTACCGCGCTTTTGTACTACAGCAAATGTAATGAAACGAGTATAATGAAGATTTGATTCAATTTTATAAAAAAATGTTTGTGTGCAGCCATAGTTTTTGCAGATACACCGCATTTAAGGAAACTCCTACTTATTAAGTGCTTCACAGTAGCATCAATGACAAAAATGCAGTTCAAGCAAAACACATCAGAAAAGTTGGACTTTCGGTATTGTTGATCGCGTCGAAAGGAAAGTTCCTCGAGATTAAACTACAATTTGAGCAAAACAGAAAAACATGATAGCAATTGCGGCATGCTCCGCACGAAGAAAAGTCGGTTCGTTTTAAAAATAAAAGGTTTCTTTTTTCTGCAATCGTCAAGGGGGTGGTGGGTGTTGACTGTTTGTGTTGGCTGTTGACAGCAAGTGTAGTAATGTCAACTGTTCAATTTCATTAGTTTGTTTTCATATCTTGGACTAATTTTTGCCCGAGGAAGGGAGTAACTGCCCTCTTTCGGCTAATGCATGCTAGTTAAAGAAAGTAAGGTAGAATTCTAATTGGCAAAAATAGGGCTTGTCGGCTCTAAACACTTGGCTTATAGCATCGTATTACAAGAACGCTACTGAGCTGAACTACAGTTCCTAGATTTCCAAAGCACAATGGCATATCAGTAGGCTACTTCAATACCTTGCACAGAACCGGCGGCAGAGCAGTCGACTTGGGGGGAGCAAGCGTTCATTAGGGGGGGCCAAAGTTTGAAATTAAGCACAACAGCCACTGTCTTCAAAAGAGTAAGCTTGTTAATTGAGGGGGCCAAGCATGTCGATTGGGAGGCCAGGCCCCCCCTTGGCGCCGGCCTTGGCCTTACAACTAAAATAAGCGAACTCTTCATCCGCATTATGCTTTTCCGCAATACTGATTCACCGAATAGGCAGTCCAAGCAACCTTTTCATCATGAATTAATTTCTGACTTTCATATGGATTATGATGTAGGCCTAACAAGTCACAATAGCAGCCTAGCCGTTTATAAGAAAGGACTTTAATCACAGAAAACGCTGCTACTCAAACGACCTTCCTGAATCTTAGTTTAAAGCATTCCAGATTTTGATACTAATTATGGCATTTGCTAACAAGTAAAAATTTATAAAAATTTTGGAAATTTCGGGGGGGGCGGGCCCCCCATAAATCCGCGCATGTAATCGAGTGTCTCATCATATTGCCTTTTGGCCCCGGCTCGTCCCTGTTGGAACTGCTCTTCGATTCCCACACTAACGAAAGATGTGAAGAAGCTCAAGGGCGGAACGGGGAAGTGAGGCAAAAGTGTTTTTACGTACCGTAACCAGAGCTGGATGTCTCGAGACGTGTCTCGGTCTCGTGACGCTTTTTGAGTGTCTCGGTCTTGCTATGCCAATGTCTCGTCTCGGACCTTGAAAGTCTCGGAAAATGGTCATGTCTCGATCGAAACATGAAAAAAATTTGGATTCAAAACAGCATTCAGGTCTTTGATACGGAATCAACAATGGTACTTACCCGATGCATTCAAAGTAAAAAATTGTGCGTGATTTCGCACTTCGCAAAAACATTTGGCCACATTTTGTTTAGACCATTTTACTTCGTTGTTCAGGCCTGCGGAACTGGAGGCTTTTGCTTTCTTTTTGTGAGCAGCACATAAGAAAACTGATCTATTTCAACCACTAAGCACATGCATTCGCTAGTAATCTACTCTAGACCAGCGATGTCTAAATTTTTAATTTATTGGAGGCCCATTGCGAAAATAATTATCTACCTGGGCCGCAAAGCCACCAGTATTCCAATGTTTCATATTTCAGTTCTAAGAAAAAAAAATTAACCATTGATAGGTAGGCCTTGTACTGAGTCGCATTTTGCTGAAAATGCATCTTTCTTAACAAAGAAAATTTAAAAATTCATTAATAGAATTAATTAATGTAATAATTAATCCAATAATGTTAGTTAAGTTTTAATTTTTAACAATATGACCTTCATTCGAAGACATAACGACCGCTAGCCAAGTCTAAAAAATTAATATATTTTTCATGGGCAAACGGTGCGTCAAATCTAAAAATTTTCAAGAGTAACGTGTCATATGTCATAAAATTTAGATTTCTACAAAATTGTTCCTATAAAAGATGCTATTCTCGTCTGGTTTACAACGGCTTTCATAAGATTATTTAAAGTAGTTCAGGCCCAAAAATGGCTTGAAATCGAAAAAAGTGCAGGGGTTACAGTTGCAGGAAATTTGGTTACCGACATGAAAAGTGTTTCCAGGTTTGAGCTAGCTCTTTTTATGAGAAAGTTATTAACCAGATAGATTTTCAAAAACGCATGGTGTCACAATGACTTTAAAATGTTTATGTTAATTAATTTATTATTTATTAAATATAAAGCATTTTGATTAAATTTCATATAAATTTCATGAACACTCTCGTGCTCAATAGTTCATAAACTTGCTAAAAAAAATTGTTTTAACAGTGGATAGTGGGCCGCAATGCCGACATCCCTGGTCTAGACCAACATAGCCTACCAATGACTTTTTGTTTAAAGTTTTTCTGACATCTTTTTCGTTGGATTAAAAAAATATCGGGCCGTGTAATCGTCTGTGAGAAATATTGCTCGCCTTGCAAGCTACAAGGACTTAAATCTTCTGTGGTAATAAGCTGTTTCGTTATTATTATGGTGAACTCGTTAAATCATTAATTGTAATCGTTAAAAGAATATGACCAATAGCACACTTATATTAGGCTACATCAGTTCATAACCGCGACGGCTTCATTGCTTCATTTGTTTTTGCTAATGTCATTTTGCTATAAACATATTTCAATACCTTGGCTTAGTAGAGCCCATGCTCCAGTGTATTACTGTCGTTTATATATTTTCTAATTTTTGGCTTATGAAGTCTCGTGTCTCGTAACCAGTGATGGAGTACTCGAGTACCACTTTTGGGGTACTCGTACTCGCAACCCCTGGTACTCGGCTGGTACTTGTTCTCGAGTGCAAAAGTACTCGATACTCGAGCCAAATATTCAGCGAGTACATTGGATCTGGCTTTTTTTTCTAAGATTGAAGAGACAATAAATCGTTAATTGTTTAAATTTTCGCTGCAAATCCTACGATTGTTGCAATCGGCAATTGCCAGGGTCGACAGCTCGCCGCAGCAAAAAATTAAAGAAAGATTTGAAATGTACTCCTACTTGTACTCGACTCTCTGAGTACTCGTACTCGATAGCATGTACTCGTTCTCGCATACCAATACTCGTACTCGCTTTAGATGTACTCATACTCGAACCTTTTGTACTCGACTACATCACTGCTCGTAACTTTAAAGTCTCGTCTCGAAGCTATGATGTCTCGTCTCGGTCTTGAAGCTATGATGTCTCGTCTCGTCAGGTTCGGTTATCGTTCCAGCTCTGACCGTACCTGTCTCTGAAGCTGTAGTGCTCCATTTTCTAGACATCCCGATTATGTGTTAGAAAGTATTTTATGATGTCGACGCTGTGATTTGGGCGAAAAATGCTTAGACAATATCGACGCTGATTTTGGCCTTAATCGCATGATCAGGAATTTCTCTTGCGCGCAATTCATTTTGGCCTGAAAATGTTTCGGTAGGGAGGGCAGTGTTTTCTCATGCTTTACCATTTTTACTTTTCAAGACAGTTATGGGAGAAACTACCCCCTTCATAATGAGTGCATATTAAATGCATATATCAAGGTTAATACGTTGTTTGCATCAATGTTGGTTCTTGAAAATAAAATTTTGGAGAAAAGCAATTAACTGTTTTACCCCTGACTACACCCTGTTTGTAAATTTGCAAAAACTGGCCTACTTTAGTCAGTTAACCTTCTTATTGCCAAAAAATGAGGTAAACTAAAATTTTTTCAGAAAATTTTTAACTACGGCTTGACCGCTTAAGTTCCTGTAAAACTTTTTCTCTCCTCAAATGAAACGTATACCATCAAGCAAAAGTATGAATGAAATATCGGGGCTTGTTTGAAATAAGCCGTGGTCGGGGTTAGAATTCGGGGCTAGGGTTAGACTTTAACCCCTACTAATAAACTCACTAGCGCTCCTAGCGGTCCTTGTGCTCGTGATATATCTGCCTGTTATTAGATGCGACTTATCCAAATATCCTAATTGTCTCCTTAGCTATGGCATTATAGCTTTAATCATAGTTAACTGCAATTGCGTAATAATTTAGACTAGAAACATCACAATCCGATGCACTTTAACACCTCTAAACTACCGTAATCGTATCTTTACGTCATTACGTCACTGAAAACCCCTCCATTGAAAAATCCTGCGTACGCCACCTCTAGATAGCGTACTTTAATCATAAACTTTTTCCATCAGCCCCCTGAACAAACCTTAAACATCTTAAACTTTATGCCTTCCCTCCCAACAAAAACTGTTTAATCCGCGCCTGTCATGTTAAACGCCCAAACAATAATCCTACAAGTTTATAGGCTGTGATTAAACTGCTGATGCTGATCTGCTACTTTGTCATAAAACTGATGGGGAAAATAGTGACATCATAAAGACTTTCAACGTGTGATTCCAAACTCTGAGGTTGGAAAAACTTCACAATCAGCAAAAAAGATGTTCATTAGTGATTACACCTGGGGCGCGGGAACGTCTTTTGGACGTGGAGCTCAATATGGTGAGATCGTGTTAGGGTAAGGGGAACGAAGCTCCATGCCCCATACTTCCCGCGCCTATGGATTACACAGTATTAATTTAGCCAAATATGGAAACAGTTTAGGCTACTACGCCAGATTATTTTTAAACGTACAAGTTGCTGCCCAGCTGGGTTAGTTTTTTTCAAAATTTGACTTCGGTCGATTGACCTAACTGTATACAAAAACACTGCATAGTAGGAAACGTTTTTTAGGGGATTTTGTTTACCGGGCATAGCAGGCTAGGCTAACTATTTCAGAAACTTTGTTCTTCCGGTAGTAATCAAAGACGGAGGCTAACGCAAAAACTCCAACTTTTTTTTTTTGGATTCTACTATCTGCTACTTTTTTTTTTGGATTCAACTTTTTTTTTTTTGGATTCTAAAACTACTCTTGGATTCTAAAGCAACTTTTTTTTTGGATTTTAAATCTGCTTGGATTCTACTATCTTTTCTTACAAAGACTCTTTTTACAAGCAAACCTTTGGTACTCCCATGGGTTCTTGCATCTCCCCTGTCATCGCTAACATTTACATGGAACATATAGAGCACATTGTCATTACTACTTTTCACACTCCACCTTCTCTGTGGCTTAGATATGTAGACGACACATTCTGCATCCTCGACAAAGAACATGTCACCGCATTTCATTCTCATCTTAACTCTATCTGTTCTAGTATTCAGTTTACCATGGAAAACGAAAAAAACTCCTCTTTCCCCTTTCTTGACGTTTTGGTATCTCGTAAAGTTGGCAATGAGAATAACACTATTGATATACCACTCACCACTCATATTTACAAAAAACCTACTCACACTGACAGATATTTGCACTATACATCACATCATCCCAAACACCAGAAGCTCACTGTGGTCAAAACACTATTCAATCGCGTTAACACACACATCTCCGACAACAAACTTAAGCACCGTGAGCAACTACACATACGCTCTACATTACAACTGAACGGGTTTCCTACCAGGACCACTTTTCTCTCGCCTAGGAAGGCATGCTCTCAGGATTCCCCTTACAAACGTTTCACTTCTATTCCTTACGTTCAAGGCGCATCAGAAAAAATTAGAAAAGTCCTAAACGAGGCAGGGGTCAACGTTGCCATGAGACCTGTGCATACCATTCGCCATGTTTTGCCATTACCCAAAGATCCATATACCTCCGAAGATATTGGCTGTATTATCTACGAAATCCCCTGTTTGGATTGCAACTTTGTTTATATTGGACAGACGAAACGAGGCCTTAAGTCACGTTTGGCAGAACACAAACGGGCCACCCTCAACCAAAAGCCAGAACAATCTGCTCTCTGCGTTCACGCAATGGAATTTGAACACAATATTGAATGGATAAATGCTAAGATTTTGATGGTGGAAAACAATTACTCTAAACGTCTTGTTTCTGAAACTTGGTTCATTAACTCCCGACCCAATGTTATGAACAGGTCTGATGGTGATAAGCTTCCACAAGTTTATCACATATTGTTCTAGTAATTCTCTTGCCAAATTGTTTTTTACCGTCTTGGTACCTCTACGCTTGTTAATTCATTCCATTTAATAGTTATTGTCCTTATGACGCAACAGTTCACAATATTTCTATCATACTTTTTGCTTTACCATAGTCAGTTCAAAGTTATGCAAAGCACAAGATTCAAATAAAATAGAAAATTTCAAGAACTTTTCAACATACACAACCCTAATAAGCTATCACAGCATCATAGGAATATCTTAGTTGTGAATGCGACTTATGCATGTCCCGCCTTATTTTCTTTACCTAACCTGTATTAACCAGTTCAGTTTAAGAAGTGCTACAATTTTGCTGTTCTCTGCCAGGGCTGGATTTTCCAACCTGGCACCTGTTATTCTGAAGAAGCTCTGCGTGAATTGCAGAGCGAAACGTCAATAAAAAAGTTAGAGTTTTTGCGTTAGTCTCCGTCTTTGATTATTACCGGAAGAACAAAGTTTCTGAAACAGTTAGCCTAGCCTGTCTACAAAAATTTCGTTCATTTTAATTGTTTTTTTTTTGGTCACGTTTAAAGTAACAAGACGTTGAACGAAAATTCAAAGCTGGTCCTTCATGTCCACCTACTGTCCTATTCTTCTGCAACCGTAACACAAATAAAAGCTACTTTGTTCAGTTTGATGTCTGTCAAACCTGACACTGTGACACCGGTAGTCCGTTTGTAACTGTTGCTTGCATATTGGCAAGATATTTTCTTCAGTCAAATGATCGAAATGGCTTTAATTTTTTTTACAAATTCAATTTGGACTATGACCGAAATTTTACCGAAAAAAAAAAAAAAAAAAAAAAAAAGCTGCCCAGCGCCCCACAATGCATAAAATTTAGTGAATATCGCTGCTTCATTCGTTAAATTCTAATACCCTTGCGGACTCCCAGAAAGCTTTTTACGGACCCCTGGTTGGGAAGCACCGAAACTAAAACAAAAAGCTGTTGTGGCGTGAAGATAAGTCCAAGCACTCATTACTCATTGATTATTGTTCACCTCAACGAATAGAATGGAGAAGGCAATCGCTCCCAAAATCTCAAAATAATTCCGCATTGCTTCTACACAACCTGTGTTAATATTTGCTCCGCAAGAAGAAGGAGGCTTAGAATTAACCGTTGTATAATCCTGAGCTCCATTGACACCACAGCATTTAAACTGTAGAAAAAAACTGTCAGTTAATTTGAAATGCAAGCCTTGATAATACGAAAAGCAAGCAAAACTTTAATAATTTATAAACTTGGAAGTTTTTCATGTGCAATAAATTATATCCCAATCAGTCGTGAAACTGGCTTTTTGAATTAAAAAATCGTTTTTACATGCATTGGCGGCAATGTTTCTGAAAGTTCGTGGTGGCGTTTTAAATAAGATGTTGCTCGATGGTTTCTTTTGATATAGACATAATTTTAACTAGCAAACTGTTAAAGCAAAATTTCACCAGAATTTAAAAACTTAAGCGATTTTGGAATTAGGATAAGTCGTTTCACGAGGCAGATAAATAAAAATGAAACAAGCAACCAAGGCTTCTACCACTATTTAAGATAGCCCATTCTCGAAAGAAAACACATCTTTTGTTAAATCTGAGTGTGGATTTGTAAAAATATGTAAAAAATATTAGTTGGAAATTAAGTACATTTCGGGGTCAAAATTGAGCAAAGAAGATCAGTTAAATAACTTGTTACCAACGAAATGAAGATGTACAAGCTAGTGCACAGACTTACAGTTTTTTGTGTGGTGTCCCACAGCGCTTTGACAGATTTTCCTATTGCTGTTTTGTCGCCGTACAGTTCTATACTTTTTACAGCTGCTTTCTTGGCAGTTGGGAAATATGCAAATGCAAGAATGCCACCAACGAACTCCAGAATGACGAGGAAAAGCAACGTTGCGAAAAGCTGAACCAGTAATAACAATTTTACTACAATACCAAGCAAAAACGATCAAGTCATTGTGATCATAAAAGATTCAAAATACAAACATTATACGGTAAGAATATCTTGTCGGCATTTGGCCGAGCACAACTCCGAATCAAGTGCATACAGTTCTGACGGTGAGGATTCAGCCTTTTACCACATTACGCCGCTCTAACACTGCGGATGAAAAGCTTAACGGATAAGAATATTATGGCAGAGAATTGTTGGCATACGCAGAATTTTCTGTAAGAATCGCAACAGTAATGAAACCTGCTGGATTCTATTTCAAAATTTAGAGATGCTTTCTTGCCAAAGTTACTTTAACTATAAATCAATTGAAAATAACACTTTAGATCTGTAACTGCTGACCTTAACACTTTCGAAAACCCATAGAATCCTTTTTAAGAAACATGCATAACGACCGACTGAAGCAAGTTAATATTCACACCGAGTTTATATTTAGGTGTACAGTCCCCTTGAAGAATATAGACCCCGATCACTTCGGGTTTATGGACCCCAAGTTAGAAATCCTTGTTATAACTGAATTTTGTACAAAGGTTTTACGGTAAAGATCATTAAATGAAGCTATAAAAGCTATGTCTTGTCACTGTAACTGGTACATCCTTACTAAGCATATACTCAATTCAAGCACCATACTTACAGTGCCAAGTAAGCATTTGTTCTCTTTGATAGCTCCACAACAACCAAGGAAACCAATAAACAACAAAAACACTCCAACGGCAATAATGATGTATACTGCGTTAAAGATATCTGAATTATCACTGATGAGTTGTTTAAACGAACTTGCTCCGACCACAACCCAAAGTCCAGCGACAAACAATACCAATCCAGCAAGCTAAAAATAAAGGTTGGTCGATTTTTACTTGTTTTCTCAATTTTTTACAAATTTTACCAACAATTCTAGGTCTATAGCTAGTCTAAGCATAAATAGTAAAATTACTTTCAAATAATTGTTTAACTGAAAATGCAGTATGCTATGACTAAGTTTGAATCAGAATTAACGCTGATGAAAACGGCAAGTTGTTTAAATGGATCTACCCCATCCGCAACCTATTTTTTGACTGCCACCAATGCAGCTCCAAAAATAAGGAATTGTTAGTTCAGGAATTCCGTAAGAAGAATTAGCCACCAAAACTGCATTTATGCTGCTTAGCTGTTACCTGTAAAAAGCACATGCATGATACCAGTACGTTTTAAAGTGACAAAATACATGTTTTGGCAAAAAATTCACTTTGCGTATTTACTTCTATTACCCAAGTACTGAGGTTTTCACACTATTACAACCAAGTGAATATGTCAAATATTTAGGATTCTTAATTGATTAAAACTTAATTACGATGCCTTCAGTGAAACTACAGAGCTAAAATTATCCAGAGCGGTTGGTACAAATACCACACTATCCCGTTTCAAAATGTGTTACTGCAACTTTACTACGCCATGCACACCTATTGTACGGAATAATAGTTTGGAGTTCTACTTACTCTTCTAATCTAAATAAAATCCTCAACACTTCGAAATAAGGCAGTAAAATAGTTGGAGGAGGCAAAATACTCCCTTCCATACTAAACTTCGCGTGCTAAATCTCAAAAAGTTACATACGATTGAAATAGCTAAATTGACCTACAACTTCATTCATCGGCTTAATCTTTTACCAACTTTGTTATCAAAAATTTTTGTCAAAGCAAACAGCGCATCTCTACGACAAACCGGATCCACATAAACACATCAAGACCTTTTTGCATTGAATAAAAGCGTTATTGCATTTAATAAAAGGAACAGTTAAGTTCAATAACGGCAAAATGTTGCAACAAAACCACGGCAAAATAAGAACTGCTTCAGTTAAGCCGAGTAACTTGGGAAAAAATAAGGAAAAACATAATCAATTAAATAATTATTTCACAGCAAACAAAAAATGTCTCATCTGTAACGGTTGTGGCTGTGGATTTCTTCGATCTTGTAAAGTGACTGCACGGTAGTTTTTGAACTCATGCACTTGCTTACTGATTTCAACCCGCGAAAGCGGAGGACCATTAATGTTGAAAAACAAAAATGGCATCGCATGTGGTCATGCAAATGCAATTGGGTATTTTGGTGCACACACCGTTCAATGCGCTAAATCCCCGTTCACGCTGCGCTGTCGAAACTGGGAACGTTTTAATCAATCTCAGCAACTCGTCATATTCACCTGTAAATGCACCAGCTTTTGCTTGCGTAAAGGCCAGAACTGTTGTCACTGGGTCGAGACTAAACAATCTTGCATCGTTTCTAGCTTGTTTGTTCCCATATATTACTTTCTCGTCGTCGTAGTCGGGCCAAAATTTTGCATTAAGATATTGGCAATTTAGCAACAGCTCTGTGACAAACCTTGCTTCATAATTATCGTTAAGCATCTTACCCAAGGGCGCAACAATTACGAGGCATTGGTGGAAGTTGAATGATCTATCTACCTTGCGATCATGGCCGTCGTAAAAACGACGCTCCGAACCACTGCGCCATCACGTAATGTTCACCACCCTCTAATAATGCTATCTCCATTAAATTATACAAGATGCCTACCCACACTGATAGTTTCCTTCCATATACTCTTCACATCACCCTAAACGGCAGAAGTTGAAAAAGCTAAAACAGACTTTCGTCTCACCCTACAAGCTAACGGTCACCCCCTGCAAACATACTTATCCCCCTAAACCCAGACCTCTGCAAGATTCACCAACGTTCACCGGATAAGTCATTGCCCTACGTTCAAAGTACTACCAAAAAGATCAGGAGAATTTGGAGTATGATTGGTATAAAAGTTGCTATAATCCTGTTCGTACTATTGGTCATGCTTCTGCTGATGAAATAACCTGCCTGGTGTTTGAAATTGCCAGCAACGGTTGTGACTCACATTCATGAGCTGTGTACATTGGCCAAACCATTCATTCATTTATTGACGTACCAGAATCAAGTCAGTGCAAATTTCAGCAATGCCCAAAAATAAAATATAGCGCAAAAGTTGATACAAATGCACGCTAGGAAACCATAAAAGAGCAAAAGCTCACCGAGTCATGTTATTCAACCGCATTCATTCGAATCTCTTAAATCAAAACAAAAAAAAACGAAAAGCAAAACGAACGTCCAAACCAAACAAACTTGAACACCAGATTGAAAGAACATCATCGAGCCACCAGACAACAAAAACCCGAACACGCAGCTTTTGTGTACACTATATGCAAACAGATTATTTAATTGACTGGTCCAAGTCACGGACACTGAAATTTCAAATCAATTCTTTTAGACGATTAACTGCTGAATCTTGGATTTTTCACTCTCACCATAAAATCCAGAATCAATCTGATGTTGAATATCTTCCTAATAGTATAATAACGTTTTTTGCTATAAACTGTAGTGCTTAAACTTCACAGCGCCTTATCATTCCGATGATGCTGATCGTCACAACCAACGAATAAACTTGACGAAATTTTAGTTGAGGTATTTATTTGGAAGAACTTACAGGAAGAACGAAGTGTTTATGTAAATTAAAACACACACTAGACGTTAGTTCTAGATCTTCAACATGTCTACCAACATTATCAACATGACAGGGTAACTACACCCAGGTTATCACTCTGGTTGGCCTAAGAAACCACACATAACTTATGTTAACCCTCAGAGTACATTTTTTTTGTGATTAAAACACTAATTCCGGGCCTCCGAGGCCCGGTCCACATTAGGACACCCAGATCCTTCTCTTTTTCCGTTTTCTTTTGTTTCGTGTTTTTTTTTAATGCAGCTTTTTCTGCTGATTTCAAAAATGAACTTAAAAATCTATCCGTGTTACTTTTGGAAAGTTTTAGGAGGGGGAGGTGACCATCGTTTCTATCTAAATTAAGAAAAAATGAATGAATTATTGGTTGGCGGTACAGAACTTGAGAATAGCTTTGAAAAAAGCTGTTTTCGCGTTAGGCTTCAAAAAATCCTCTGTCATAACTCTTTGAGAGTTTTGAGAAAAGTTGTATGTCCCAGTAACTCTTTACTGGGACTTCAAAGCTACTCAAAAAGAGTTGCTGGGACAAACAGCTTTTCTCAAAGCTCTTAAAGAGTTATGACTAGGGCGATTTTTTTGTGACCTAAAAAACTTTAAAATGTGACTTTATTTTTACAAAAATGTGACTTTATGTGACTTTATTTTGAAGAAGAACAGAAAACGAAAAATAAGAGCAGTTTATACTAAAAAGCAATAAAACAGTCTCAATTGGTGCTCAAATTATAGTGCACGCACATATAGTGCTTGACATTCTTCGGTAAAAAGTTTCTGTCTTTGGCAAGTAGTTTCTTAAGCATGGAGAAACTGCGTTCAACGGCAGCCGTTGTTGGTTGGCATCTTTGGAGCAAGCCATACACAGCGGGAGCAACTTCTTGACGACTCATCTTAATTATGTCCATCATATCATTTTTTTTCAATCTCTTTTCGATGTAGGGCATAATGCCACAGCTGTCGTCACCAAATTCAAGATTAGTAATGTCATCGTGGGCCTCTTGAATAGTGTATTTTCTTTGCTCCATCTTTGAGACTAATCCAGCAAAGCAATTGTACTCTGTTCTGACTTTCATTAAATCTCGAGATAAACCTTCGGCACATACACTGTTCTTTGCTCTTTCAACTAATAGACCGGTCCCTTCAAATCCACTTACAATGCTTTGTACAGCAGGAAGGTTTTCAGCATAGTAAAAAGCTGCTTGCAGCCAACTCGCCCACCTTGTTACAACAGGTTGTGGTGGCTTTCCTATATCTTCGAATAATGCCTGTCGAGTCTTATTCTTAACGGTTGCTGCTTTGACACAAGCAATGAGATTGTCTACAGCTGGATACTTGGCTCTAACTCGCAGTGCACAATTATGAAGAAGATGGGCTACACATGTGACATGGAAAAGTTGCGGATATAGGTTTTTCAACGTATGTCCTGCAGCTTCCATATATCTGGCTGCATCAGTCAAAAGTAAGCAAAAATACATTCTGGAAACATTTAAGAAGTGCAATACGTCATCTATTTCTTGGCAAATGGCCTGCGCAGTTGGAGGTCCTGAAAGGACTTTGCAGGCTACTAAATAGGTTTTTTCAGGCTTGTCCAGTAAACCAACAAGAATATTCAAGTATTTACTTCCCCATATGTCGCTTTCATCTGCCACCAAGAAAATTCTCTGCTCTTGTATCAAATTCTTCACTTTCTCAATTTCCGCTTCTCGCATTTCCTCTACTTTCTGCCGACATGATGTCTCAGACGGTAATTTCTTTCCCAGATCTTTAAAAAGCTGTCGTAACTCATTGTTTTGTAACTTTTTTAGCGGTATATCAGCTGCCAAAAAAGCTCTGGTGACATTGTAAGTGAAATCTTTGGAGGGGATGTCAATAAAAGTCTGAGCCGATTGTGAAGCTGAGGATGAGGAGGAAGGCAGCCCTTTTTGATGTTTTGCAGATTGCCTGTGTCTATCAACTTTGTATTGCTTGTCGCACTGAACCACACAACTACAAATATTACAGAATAGGTCTGGGGTTGGCGTTTTGATAAACTCGGTGGGGAATTTTGCGATTATGCTGTTGATTTTTGTTAGAGCTGAAGATTTTATCTTAGGCATGAGGCTGAATGTACTGTAGCTGTATATGACAATTATTTTCTAAAAATAGCTGAAATTAGTTAGCTGCAATGGCTAAGCTGTTACCTTACATTAGTACATAGAACTATAGTCTTACAAAATCGTCCTCTCTATATTTTCAAGAAACTCATGTAATGCAGTCACTTCACGCACACCTTGAGGGTACTATAATTTGCTTTTATATCCTGCCGGATCTCTTCATTACCGGTACCCAACAAGATGTCCTTTTCCTTACGGTATTTTGTTCTGATTGCTTTATAATTGTGACGCAAACATTAATCAATAGCAATAAGCATTTTTTGAAGATTCAAAATAATGACATCACAAATGTGTTTATATGCATTGTTAGAAGATAAAACGCTTTGTGGGCTTTATATTTAGTAAGCAGATCGTAAATTTATTCCAATTGTAGCAATGAATGATAAAATTAGGCAAAAAGTAGCACAAAAACGAATGTTACTTAAAAAATAAAATGTTACCTAAAAATGGGAAATGGAACTTTTTGTGACCTTTTAACTTCTTAAATACTGACCCTACATCTGCGAAATTTTGTTTCCACGCTTTTCACGTTAATTGAAGCCAGCAAAAAAAATGGAACTTTTGTGACAAAAAATCACCCTAGTTATGACAGAGGTTTTCTTGAAGCCTAACGCGAAAACAGCTTTTTTCAAAGCTATTTTCAAAAAATGAATGCTTGTGTTTGCTTTTTGGGAGTTCCGATTAATTAGAGCCATCTTGTATTATTTTCATGAAAGAGCACTAATATAATTGACTCAGCAACTCGAGGGATAATAAACTTTTTGTTTCTTGGTTTTTGCTACGGTTGAGTGATTTTAGATGGAATTTGGTTATTTACGGCTTAAAACTCGACACTAAACTTACAGAAGAGCAGAACCTTGAACACCAAGTAAATGTGATTAGAAGACCTTAATGTTTAAATTCAGCGAAAAGTTGGTCAAAATTCTTAATTTTAGTCATGCTTGAGTGGGTTTTTGGGTATTTTAACACAGAATTACAGGTCCAAATTTTGAGGGCTTGCAAACATGTTTGTGAAATTATTATGTTTTTTGCTTTTTTGTTTACCTTAAAGCCAAAAAATTAACAGTGCAGTATTTACATATGATCGTGTACTGAGATTGCACCAGAAACGAGCAAAAAGCACATGACTAAAATTAAAATCTTGTAATCACATTTGCCTAGTGTCCAAGGTTCTACTCTTATGTAAGCTTATCCAATAGTAGAATTTATTTTATTTTTTTATTTAGTTGCATATTTATCCTCCTATCACGAGAAAGCGATCAATGCGCTATACGAGCTCGCTTAGGAGTTGCCGGCCATCTGTCTACCACACCAAGATGGGGGAATTCCGCTAAGTGCCTTTCCCAACGTCAAAACAAGTAAACTTGCCGGCTTGTTCTCCACACTGCCTTTTTAATGCTGAACCAGGGAAGCTGTGAATACCAATTTTTAAGTCATTGGTTTGACTCGGAATCAAAATCGAGTCTACAGCTCAAGAGACAGACGCTTTATACGACTCAGCCATCTGAGCTGTTAAGTTAGCGTCGAGTTTTAAGCTGTAAATAACCAAATTCCATCTAGTTTGTCGGCAACGGGGCGCAGTGGTTGGGAGAGTCGTTTTTACGACGACAACGATCGAAAGGTTGATGGTTCAACTCCCAACCTACTCTCGTTGTTGCGTGCTAGGATAAGATGCTTCACGATGATTACCTCTGCTTGGTGGAATCTAGCAAGCAGCAAATTAAAGAAGTCAGAAGCATAATTCAACAGGAAAACTCGGAAACAAAGGCAACTACTGAGCGAATCTGGATTGGTCCTAAGCATAGCGCCTCCGTCGCTTTCTCGTGATAGGAGGATAAAGATGAAAAAATCAATCAAAAAACAAGAAACAAAAAGTCTATCATCTCTCGAGTTTCTGGGTCAATTCAAGCATTTTCTTTTTTTTACGTAAGTTTCAGTGTTCTTTAATGAAAATGACATAAGGTGGCTCTAATAATCGTAACTTCCATCTTCTAAAGACTCTTCAACATCATGGCTGTCATGTAGAAGAGGATAAAGCTGAGCTTGCATGGTCTCGAAAACATTTTTATTTGCCATTTAAACTATCAACTACTCTACACCTATATGCAAAAAAGCAACATAGTTACTTCTTCGTGCAATATGGAACTGAGAAACTATATTATCTAAAAACCTTTTGACTAAATAACACCACTGGGCCTCTCAGGCCCCTGACTGTACTTTAAAGATGGAGTTTAAAACCTAAAAAAAAAATCACGAACCAAATATTGCTATTTAGAACTAACAAAATAAAGCATTTGAGGCTTATAAGGAGGCATGACATCCCAACATCTAAAATAAAATATTTACGCTGAATTTGGTTCCAAGCGGGCTTTATAGGCGCCTAATTTTACTTTCAGGGTTAAATGAACAAAATATTTCTTTGCATCTTTCTTGCATGAGAATTTCAATAGGTGCAATGGTGCATACACGAGTTCGACACAACCGATAATTAAGCATACACTCTTACCAGAATCATAAACATTAAACAGATAAATATTTTCGAGAATATGGAACCACGTCGAGTCTTTTGTGCCAAACTCAAGTCTTCTAGTATCAGCGGCTTTTCTTGCACCAGCGGCTCTTGTTGTACCAGCTGCTCATGACTAAAAGTAGCAGAGTGATTGCTGGCATGTACCAAAGGAGCGTCTTCGTATTTGATGTCTTGTCCTGCCGCACTATCAGCAACATTTTGAAAGGATTCTTTTCCAAAATTATCATTCTTAACATTATCAGTAAGCATGGCAGCTGTAATTTCTGTAACTTAAAACAATAATCCAAAATTTCAAGAACTTTTCAACATACACAACCCTAATAAGTTATCACAGCATCATAGGAATATCTTAGTTGTGAATGTGACTTCGGCATTTCCCGCCTTATTTTCTTTACCTAACCCGGATTAACAATAGGGGGGCAGAATCACTCTTCCCCAGGCGAGGATGTAAGAAACCCAAACATTTGATGCATAAACTTTACATTTATGAAAAAGTTGTTCTTGATGATAGACCGCTATTGTGGAAGCTTTCATCTAGAACAAGTCTTTTTTAAATATGGTTTGCATAAATTAGTTTTCGAACGATGAAACGCACTTCTAGCTTCTCAAAATGATATATACTGTGTTTTTTTTTTCGGGCAGATGTACTGAGCCGAATTTTCAGCCATTTTTTAAAATTGATGCTGTTTAAATCTAAAGTTAGCCTAGCTTGATGTTGTGAAGCAGAAACTCATTGACTTGTTATACTAGTTACTACTGCTTATACCAGACTTGGGATTTGGATTGGAATGTTCTTCTAAGAACTTTGCTTTGATGTGATTTGTTTTGGTTGTCATGCACCTGATGAGACCCATAAGGTCGAAACATTGCGCTTTGTCGTGTATTATTTTGTGTTGCTGTTTGCTGGTATTTTACACTGGTTGTGCTTAGTAAGTTTATGCATCAAATGTTTGGGTTTCTTACATCCTCGCCTGGGGAAGAGTGATTCTGCCCCCTTTTTGGTTAATACGGGTTAGGTAAAGAAAATAAGGCGGGACATGCATAAGTCACATTCACAACTAAGATATTCCTATGATGCTGTGATAGCTTGTTAGGGTTGTGTATGTTGAAAAGTTCTTGAAATTTTGTATTTTATTTTAATCTTGTGCTTTGCATAATAAAACAATAACTTTACATTGCGTGCAAGCCAGCTGGTGCAAACTTACCCCAAAACAACCAGGTACAATCAGATGATAGGAAACTCGATCACGTGATGCGACTTTACCCTTACAATGTCAAAGGTGATTTTACACAAAATACGATTTTCATCCGATTCAGCATTTTATGCATATTCGTGCTATTTTCTTTGAACGAACTTGACGGATATGTCTTTAGCCTAAACAAAATGCGATTGCATCCAATTTTGCATCTGCGTATCTAGTTTGAAACCTACGCACGTATTTTGATACATTTTCCTTTACGTAATTTACTTACTTAAATTGCATCGTATTCTGTGTCAAGCCAATTTTGCATTTCATGCATATTCGTGCGATTTTTGATGATTATGTCTTTACACAAAATGCGATTGCGTCCGATTTTGCATCTACGTACCTATTCAAACTTATTTATTTAAGTTGGCAAAACTATTTTAAGTTACAAAACTTTGGTTTCTAAAACTAGCTGTCCGTCTGACGTATAGTCTACCAAGGATTCCATCGGTCTGGAACCCAAAATAAGGACGACTGAAAAAAAAAAAAATTAAACTACAGTAACCAGGTATTATTGAGCCGAAGATACAAGAGCACCTTCCCATCTAACCTAGACAGCCTGAAGTGCTAACAATGCCTCATGCCTATCCAGTTGTGCCTTGCTTCTTTGTGTTCCAAATAAGATTGTGTTATTTTTAATATGTCAAATAAAGCTTTGACAGAAAGACAAAAAATAAGGCAAAACAAATCACACAAAGCTTGGTTTATGAAGTCCAAAATAAAGACAAAATAAGGAGTGGTCGCAAGCCAAAAACAAGGACATTTTTTTTACAATAAGGACAATAATTTTTTCCAAGATACTTTGTATAGACTCTCAAAATAAGGACAAATCTTTGAAATAAGGACGGTATGGAATCCCTGCGTATAACCGGTGTGTGAAGAATAGTAGAATACTCATTTTTAATAAATTCTAATTCTTTAGAACACTCTCTGGTTCCACAGAGTAAGCATTCACCGGACTACCGGCAAATGTTTTGCCTAAAATCGTTTTAACAATTAAGCTACTGGCTTTTTTTTGTGCGCTGTTAAGTGTCACAACACAATAAAAAATTAAAATGACAAACGGCCCAGCACAGTGTGATATGACATGGGAAAAGCTGGAGAAAAGTATCCAAGATCATCAATCTATTTGGCCATAACTGTTATTTGAAAAAACGATTGAAGTTCAAAGCAGGACTTACTTAAAGTTATAATATGTCACAAATTAGAATTTTTTTAGCGATCCGCTTGATGAGCCAATTTTGATCCACTTTGCTTGCGGAGTCGCACACCCCTAATGCTTTGTGCAAAAACCATGGTAAACCTACAATCTTCTAAACACCTACCATGTACATGTACAACCTCATTCGAAGCAAGGCGCATGAAGTAGCAAGTTAATATCGTTGCAATAACTTTTTTATTTATTTAGTTGCATATTTATCCTCCTATCAATAGAAAGCGATCAATGCGCTATACGAGCTAGCTTAGGAGTTGCCGGCCATCTGTCTACCACACCAAGATGGGGGAATTCCGCTAAGTGCCTTTCCCAACGGCACAACAAGTAAACTTGCCGGCTTGTTCTCCACACTGTCCCTTTAATGCTGAACGTCAAGCAGGGAAGCCGTGAATACCAATTTTAAAGTCATTGGTTTGACCCGACTCGAAATCAAACCCGAGTCTACAGCTCAAGAGACAGATGCTCCATACCACTCGGCCATCTGAGCTGTTATATACCTGAGCTGTTATAATCTTATACCTCATGTCGCACACCCCTAATGCTTTTGTGCAAAAACCATGGTAAACTTACAACCTTATAAACACCTACCATGTACAACCTCATTCGAAGCAAGGCGCATGAAATAGGAAGTTAATATTGTTGCAATAACTAAATTATCTCATAACATGTGTATCTTTGACAGAAGAAAACTATGCTTTCGCTGATTCAATATTTCAAAAAAATCGTTTACACACCAGCGAATTTGCCTACAGTAGCTTACATTTGAAACAAGAGCGGTGCAATTGGAGTCCAACATTCTTCAATCCCCCTCCCCCCGTCAGCACTTTTTAAGCACACGCACAAAAACGAATTAATGTTGTGATGTAACACTTACAAACATCATTTCCAAGTAAAAATGCCTGGTTTGCAAATAAGTCATCACTTGAACTTTGTACGCAAGTAGGCCCACCGAACTTTGAAGCACATAAGGCGGTAGCAACAAAAGTTAAACTGCCTGAGAAAAGAGCGTGGAAGGAATTTGGAGAAAAGTTAGACGATGATTCAAAACGGCGAATAAAGTATTCTGGCAAACCTTTGCCGTTAGCCTTTAAAAAAATCTCAAGCCGCTTTCCTCATCGAAGATTCAAACTCTAAAAGGAAAAGAAGCGATTTTGAATTGGCGGAAAGAAAACTTTATTATGCTAGTGGTCTTTTGAACCTGGATGATGCTACACCGACAAAAAATCACTAGGAATAGGTTGGGGAAGTTATTCAAATAACCGAAGCAGATGTGAATGCAGTTATCAAATCATTGAAAACTGGAAAAGCACCTGGTGAGGATAATAAGAGGATAATAGCGTCGTTTTTACGACGACCATGATCGCAAGGTTGATGGTTCACCTCCCAACCTAGTCTCGTTGTTGCGTCCTTGGATAAGATGCTTCACGATGATTATCTCTGCTTGGTGGAATCTGGCAAGTAGCAAATTAAAGAAGTCAGAAGAAAATTCAACCGGAAAAATTGGAAACAAAGGCAACTCCTAAGCGAGTCTGGATTCGTCCTACGCATAGCGCCTCCGTCGCTTTCTCGTGATAGGAGGATAAAGATGAAGAAATCAAATCAAATCAAATATCAGACCAGAAATGTTGTAAGCAATGAACGTGTCTGGTGTTCGTTGGCTGACTCGTGTTTGTAAGGTGGCGTGTAGGACTGGGCAAGTACCAAAACAATGGCAAACCAGTGGGGTACTACCAATCCACAAGAAAGGAGACAAAAGATAATGCATCAATTATACTCTCATCAGTGTCCCGGGAAAGGTCAATGCCAAATGCCTTGAAAAGAAATGCCGTGAAATAGTCGAGCCTAAACTAACGAATGCGCAGTGTGGCTTTCGTCCTGGCCGAAGCACAATGGATCAGATCTTTGCCTTGCAGCAAATCTTTGCGAAAACGTGGGAATATGCGAAAGAGGTCAATGCATGATTGTTGATCTTAAAAAAACGTAATCGCATGTCGCATTCCTGAAGACAAGCTTTGGGCGGTGCTGTTACAGTAGGGCATTCATGGCCAGTTACTAACTGCTATTAAGTCGCTGTACATGCATTTTGAAATCTGTGTTCGTGTTGACAGCGCAACGACGAAACCTTTCAGAGTAAGTGTGGGACTACGGCAAGGCTGCTCTCTTTCATCTATTCTGTTCCTTATTTATATGGATATAATAGTTAAGAAAAGTGAGTTTTGTGACGGAGTAAAAATCGGTGATTGCACTGCACAATGTTTGTTATTCGCAGATGATCTTGTGCTACTCGACTCTACCCAAAATGGTCTCCAGCAAGCTCTTGACAGGTTTTCAGATGCATGCTTTGTGGCCAGAATGAAAATCAGAACAACAAAAATAGATGCCATGTGCGTTTAGACAACCAAAGAAGTGCTCTCTCCATATTGATGGAGTACCACTAAAACAGTCAGAGAAAGTCAAGTAGTCTACCACGCGTCTCATTCACAAGTGATGGCAAACAAAATAGCGAATTGGATACCCGCATCGGAAAAGCAAGTACAGTAATGCGCCAGCTCCGCCGATCTGTGGTACAGAAACGGGACCTTTGCAGCAGGGATCCATTTTCAGATCAGACTATGTTTCTATTTTGATTTATGACCATGAGTGTTGGATCATAAATACGAAAGTGAGATCTCGAGTTCAAGCAGTCGAAATGGGATTCTTGCGAAGAATTAGCGGTAGAATTCTTGCGAAGAATTAGCGGTTCGACCTTTTGAAAAAAGGTAATTTAAAAGTGCAGACATTCGTCAATTTTTAAACATCGAATCATTGCTTCTCCGACTAGAAAGATCGCAACTGCATTGGTATGGACAAGTGGTACGAATGTCCCAGGAACATGTGATACTGCTGCTCAGTTCAACACCGATTGGTGGAAGGCCTAAAGGCCGTCCCACAACTCGATGGCAAGATTACGTAGAAGGTCTTAGTTGGTCTCGCCTTGGCATCCCAGCAAAGCATCTATTCTTAGTTGAAGAAGATTGAGATGTTTGGAGGCTTCAACTCGAGCTGCTGACCCCACGATCCCCCAAGGATAAGCGGGTCTAGAAAATGAATGAAGTAAATCAAATGTACTCCGATACCGTATAGATAGGATGCAATAACAACGGTAAGTCGAGAGGTAATTTGCCTAGTCTCCGTAATATGCAGATTATTGGCATATTACAGTAATACTAGAATTGAGAAGAGTGTAAATGCTTCAAATGACGCGTTAAAAAGCCTTCGATAAAATCGCTTCATTCAACGCTTGCGCTGTAGCTGAAATCATACTAAAGACTTACACTAATCCTGCTCGGTCGGCGAGTGGATGAAGCGTCTACCTGTACGACGGTAGATGAGGATTCGATTTATAGTTGAGAAAAAATAAGGATTCTAAAACTGCATCAATTCCTGGTTTTAGTTGATGAGCAGGCAGCAGCTTAATTCTTATATATTTTTTTATTTTTTCATTATTATTGGCATATCTATTCTTCTATCACGAGAAAGCGATGAAGCGCTGTGCGAGCTCGCTTAGGAGTTGCCGGCCATCTGTCTACCACACTAAGATGGGGAAATTCCATTAAGTGCCTTTCCCAACGGCACAACAAGTTAACTTTGCCAGCTTCCTCCACACACTGTCCTTTAAATGCTGAACGTCAAGCAGGGAAGCTGCGAATTCCAAGTTTAAAATCATTGGTTTAACCTGACTGGGAATCGAACCCCAAATCTACCGATCCAGAAGCAGACGCTCTATACCACTCGGCCATCTGATCGGTTTGTTTTCACCTAATTCTAAAGTCACTATGCTGTTTCTTGGAAGAGGCAATTTGGTAATCAATACGAGTAATTTTTCCTAAGAAGGCTACAGTAGAGCAGACTTTCTTCAATAAGATTTCTTCGTGGACTGTTGTAAACTTTGCGCTTAAGTTATGTATAGGCTACTCTATGCTTAGCCTATTCTACGCTTGTTAATCTGAACACACACTTTACTTGCTGTTTCACCTGTGCTAGCTTACTTACTAAAATATGCCAACCGAAGTTTTTAAGACAATCTGAATTGTTTTGAGAATAAGACTATCTCACAGTACTTGCGTATCACACTACTTTGACTACCAGCTATGCAAATCTTATCTGTTATCATTTGAATTCTTATCCTTAGCACCAATTGCTAATTTGCTATACATTATGACATCATAATTTTAATCACGAGTACGCGCTTGTCGCCAAACAATAAGGTAATAAACATCAAAAACTTCATTATAAAAAAGTAGACCTCAAAACAAGCGAAGTTTAAAGCAGGGAGTCGAACCGTTTGATTTTTCAGGTTCGGTTTGGGTTTAACAGCGATTTCAAATTTCGGTTCAGTTCCGGTTAAGATTCAGATAAATTGAAACGGTTCGGTTTGGGTTTGCTCCAGCAAAAAATATTTCAAAACCGGTTTATACAGTTCCGGTTCAGGTTCACAGTAAAAAATGGTGTAGTTCTAGTAACACAATTTAAAAAATGAAACGTATTACGCAATTTTTCTTTGCATTAATAGGCCAATATAATGCGTAATTTTAACTTGCAGTAAGGCCAGTAGGGATGTGCCGAGTCGAGTCCGAGTATTAACTGATACTCTACCGAGCATTAAAGCATTATCATTTTCACCTTTTTTACTCTGCACCCGATTTTGAGTCGAAATACGGACGTGATGACCTTTTTTTGCTCTTCACCTGATTTTGAGTTCATTTCTTGACGTCGAAGAATAGATACTCGGCCGAGTAAATGTGAATACTCGTTACTCGGCGAGTCCGAGTAATTTTCCTTGAGGCACATCCCTAAAAGCCAATTAACGGTAAAAGACTTTTTCACCATGCATAGATTATTTACATAAGTGACTATTAGTTTGAATTCAAACCAGCTTCAAAGTGACGCGTGTTACGTCACGGAGCGAACCGCTTTTTTCAATCGGTTCGGCTTCGGTTAAGATTTTCAAGTACTCAAATCATTCGGTTCAGTTCCGGTTCGCTCTTTGCGATTTTGAAAAATACGGTTCGGTTAAGGTTCGACAAAAATAGCTTAAAACCGGTTTATAAAACTCCGGTTCGGGTTCGGTTCGACTCCCTGGTTTAACGACATAAGTATAAGTTTGTAAGATTACAAAATTAATGACAAAAATAGGCCCCCAGTCTTGCGGGCATTTTGCTCGTTGACGAGGCCTCTAATATAGTAAGCCATGTGCAAGGGTGGAAACCTGGCTACTTGGCGTTAGGGTGTCAGTTTCAGTTTCGGTGTGTTGAAACCCAGATGTCAGGTTTCAGTTTTGGTTTGATTACACGGCTGTTGAAAAATAGGTTCCAGTTTTGGTTTCAGTTTTGCTTACGCGCAGCTTCGATTTCTGGGTTTCAGTTTCGGTTTAAGTTTCAATCCTCATCTCAATCCTCTTCAACTAAGAATAGATGCTTTGCTGGGATGCCAAGGCGAGACCGTAGTTCTTTTCTATGAGAACAATATGCTTAATCGGAAGAATTCGCAATTAAAATCAATTAATTATGGTGTAGCTCAAGGATCTAAAATTGGCCCCATACTTTTGTAATTATACATTAACGACCTACCAAACGCTGTCAGCTGCGTGCTAAGATTATTTGCCGACGAATCCTGTTTATTACTTAGTGACCCTACCTTTTCCAATGTAATTGACAATATGAACATAGAATTAGATAAATTAAGTGATTGGTGCAAAGCAAACGAATTGTCTGTTAACCCTGCAAAATCCAACGCAATGATAATTCCCCCCAAACATTGTGTCTCATATAATGACGTTGCGCTAAAACACGACAATAAGCCTATCGCATTAACCAACGAAGTTGAATACGCAGGTGTAACATTAGATTCCAAACTAGACTTTCACGCACATATAAATTAATTGAAAATAAAACTTCAAGATCGATTGGCATAATTTATAAACTAAGAAATGCGATATACTACTAAAACTATACTATTCCTTAGTCCAACCCCTTCTTTTATATGGTTTACCCGTCTGGGGTTCCACTTTTAAGACATACCAAATAAAGCTCAGTTCTCTTCAAAACAGAGCAGTAAAACTTGTTGGTGGAGGTAACTATCAAGATAACGCCGATCCTTATTATTCTCATTTTAACATTCTGAAACTTTCTGACCTGTACCAACACGAGACAGCTAAATTTGTATATCGCTATTTTTGTAATAATCTTCCCATTCCTCTCTATAACTTTTTTGTCAAAAATTCCGACATTTCCAATGGTGTTACTTGATCCACCGCCCACAATCAAATGATTTTACGCATTTCTTTATTGACCACTTCAAAAATGCAACGTTGTATGAGGTATCAGGGTGTCAAAATCTGGAGCTCTATTCCTTACGAAATAAAAACGTCTTCCTTTGATATGTTCAAGAGCAAGTACAAAAAACTGCTTGTTGCTCACTATGAACAATTTAGATTAATTAGCCTAATGACGTCACACATATCGCAAACAATTACGTAAATTTACTTATTTAAGAGGTCCTTCGCAGTCTCCCTGTCCCTCGCATTCTAGGTGAGATCCTTCGCAGTCTCTTTGTCTCCGAAATGCTGTGTTACTTCTTTTGATTTGAAATGTGGCATATTTCAGTCACTATTATGCCGGCATGTGTTTTGGTGACAAATAAACATATCTGAATCTGAATCTATTGCATCTTGCTACAGAATTTTGACTTTTTTGCTTAACTTGAACTTTTGAGATGCAGTCCTACTAAACATCGCAAAGGACTGAAACACCGCAAAGGACGACAAACGACTTACTAAACACCGCAAAAGAAGGACAAAGGACTTCAAATTGATCTACTACACACCGCAAAAAACCACAAAGGACTTGGAACCATACCATCTCAAAGAACGACAAAAAACTTTAAATTAGGGTTGGGGTTAGGTTAGGGTCTGGTTAGGGCTGGGGTTAGGATTAATGTTATCCAGTCCTTTGTTGTTCTTTTCGGTGTTTAGTTCATCAATTTGAAGTCCTTTGCGGTGTTAAATAGGACCCAGTGCCGTAGCCAGCCAAAAAATTTTGGGGGGGAGGGCAAAACGTCATAGGCTTGTCCCAGTAATGGAGGTATAGAAGCATAGACGCACGCACGGGGGGTTAAGGTTCCATGACCCCTTCCCCTTTGGCCCTGTAGTAAGGTGCTAAACGTAACTTTCAGTCTGCAATTTCAGAAACTAATAATGGTTGCAGCCTCCTTTTACTTTTTTAGCCAAGCTTTTGCTTTTACTCATAAGCTGCGAAACAGTGGCGTAGCAAAAAATTTAAAAAAAGGGGGCCATAATTTCAACATTTTTCAGGCGCTAAGGCCTTTCATAACGGCACAAGTAAATTTGCCGGCTTGTACTCCGCAGTTCACAGTTGCCCTGTCCATATGTCCAATTAAAATGGGCCTAAAGCCCACGGGGTTTCTGCATCATAATCAAATTTTTGATGTTATGATTGAAAAAAATGATTGTGACATCAAATATTTGAATATGACGCAGAAAGCCAGTAAGCTTTTGGCCCACTTTAATTTGACAGCGAGTGGACAGGGTAACTGTCTCCTTAAAGGTGAACGTCAATCTGTGAAGCTGTGGATACCAATTTTACAGTCATTAGTTTCACCATAGAATGACAAGTTCTGGTTCATTAATCATGAGACTAGGTATTAGGGAAAAATTTTGTAATCAAACGTCAACATAGGGAATAAACAGAACAATATTAGTTAAGACAAGTAAATTTTTGGAAAAAATGGCCTAATGAAATAAAAAATTAAGATAAACAAAAGTTGAAGAAGAAAACTACAACAAAAAGGTAATAATGTGCATTGAAATATCAATCCACGACCGGTTTTGTTCTATTTGGGGTAGGGATGTCCATTACCGAATCTCGAACCGAGTCGAATCCGAATCCTAAATGATTCAAACTTTTTTTCGATATTGCCGATTCGAAATGAAAAAAAAAATCAATGCAATGCAGTTGCGTCACTTATCTTGGAGAGTTAATAGTATAAACAGAGCAGTGGTTTACCAAGTTCGGTTGACGACAAAGTTTTAGACTCGCAGAAGCAGCTAGCATAAAATATAATGTACCCATTGTAGTGATCAGATGTGGAGCCTTGCGGAGTTGTGATTTTAAGGATGTAACAGCAGATTACAGGCCAAATAAGGAATCTGATAGCGACTCAAGCGCCTTATACGCTGATGTGGGTCCTACTAAACACCGCAAAGGACCTCAAATTGACGTACTAAACACTAGGGATGTGCCGAGTCGAGTACTCGGCCGAGTAATAAGGTAATACTCGGACTCGTCCGAGTATTAATTAATATGATACTCGCCCGAGTATTAAACCATTATCATTTTGACCTTTTTTTTGCTTTTTCTCCGAATTTAAGTCGAAATTAGGACTTCTACGGACGTGATGACCTTTTTTTTTATTTATTTATTTTTGCTCTTCACCTAATTTTGAGTTCATATTTTGACGTCGTAGATACTCGGACTCGGCCGAGTAATGTTGTGAATACTCGTTACTCGGCGAGTCCGAGTAAGTTTGGGTGGACTTGTAAGCGAGGGTCGATGTTGTGACCTTGGGAACTTTCCTAAGATACGTCTGTCAGGTAAGCGACTGTCCAAATCGAAACTAGCAAATGCAAGATCTGGGTTGGTGTCTGTTTTCCAGCGGCCAGAGTGGAAACTGGCGGCCTCCTTGGGGCTATATAGCGGGGTGAAGTTGTTGGCACTGGCCCAGCCAGCCAGGCATTCACCATCTGGATTGTTATTATCATAACCCCAGTCAACATGGTGGCAGTTGAAGTCGCCAGAATAGAGGCAGGGATGGGGGAATGCTGGAAGATCAGATGCTTGCATCCGTGTTGGAGGGGGTTTGTAGACGTTGACTATTTTATAGTTATCAACATCCACGCACACCCACTCGATCTTCGATGTTGGTGAAGACTGGTCGATTAGGATCCACTTCAGACGCTCATGGACAAACGTAGCAAGACCATGTTTCCTGCTCAAGGAAAACCCAGCTAGATGGTAGCTCGGGAGATCTAACCTTTCTACCGAGGTGCAATGGGTTTCCTGTAAGAGGATGACGAGTGCCTCACACTGTATCGCAAGATGATGCAACACGCTCATCTTGCTTGCAGTGAGGCCTTCGATGTTCAGTTGGAGAATGCTGGGCCTTTGGAACTTGTTGACGGTGCGCCGAAGATGCGCATCGCCCCGTCCTGAAAAGGACGTTTGCCACTGCCCAGCTTGAACATCGTTAGGAGCAAGCCTGTAAAGCGATGGAACTTCCGCAAGGCCAACTGGGACCACTGTTCTAACCTAACCAACAAACTGGTCAAGAGTATACCGCCACCTGAATCTCAGAACATCGATCAGCTTTACCAGTGCTTTTGTAAGGTAATGAGCACTGCGGCGAAGAAATGCATCCCTCGTGGTCGACGATCAAACCACATACCTTGCTGGGATGCGGAGTGTGAAGACCTCTATCAGCATTTCCTGCAGTCACCTGGGGGCCCTGATTCGGATAGGGCTGCTACAGCCCTACTCACAAGGCTCGACGGGAAGCGGAGAAATCGCTGGTCAGAAACGGTCCGCAACATTGACTTTTCACACTCCAGCCGGCTGGCATGGAATACTATAAACAACTTGACTAGTAGGTCACGACAATCCCCTCGTCAATGTCCCGTTTCAGCTGATGCTATTGCTTCTCAGCTTGTTAAAAACGGGAAATACGAAGGTGTGAATCGACGCTCATCTCGGCTCGTTTTACAGGAAATGTCTGACCTTTGGAGGGCTGAGCCATTACATCCTGCGAATGTGTCCGGGAGCTTTTCCCATCGGGAGTTCGCTGCTGCCCTCCAACATTTAAAACCAGGCAAAGCTACTGGACCTGATTCCATTTGTCCGGAGCTAATAATCCATGCTGGAACCGGCTTAAAATCTTGGCTACGTGGCTTCCTATCTTCCTGCCTGCACCATCTCAAAATTCCTAAGATCTGGAGAAGAGCGCTAGTAGTAGCGGTCCCAAAGCCTTCGAAACCGGTAGAGGACCCAAGGAGCTATCGTCCGATCTCCTTGCTCTGTGTTCCCTATAAGATTCTCGAGCGACTTATCTACGCCCGCGTCGAACCTCTTATTGACCCTCTGCTCCCACGGAAACAGGCGGGCTTTCGACGCGGAAGATCCACCGTGGATCAAGTCACTTTGCTCACGCAAAGCATTGAGAATGCATTCGAAGCGAAAAAGAAGGCCGGTGCCGTCTTTATCGACCTGACAGCTGCCTATGACACTGTCTGGCACCGTGGCCTCACCTGCAAGCTGTTGCGGCTTCTGCCGGACAAGCACATGGTTCGTATGATTATGGAGCTGATCCGAAACAGAAGCTTCACCCTTACAACTGGCGACAGCAAGCCTAGCAGGTTACGACGCCTGAGAAATGGCGTCCCCCAGGGATCGGTCCTGGCCCCCTCCTTTTCAACATCTATACATATAATATCCCCTCCATAACCTCCAAGAAGTTCGCCTATGCCGACGACCTGGCGATACTTCATACATCTGGAGAATGGAAGGAGTTGGAAAGGACTCTAAGCCAGGACATGACTACACTCTCGGAATATCTCCAGACCTGGCGATTGAAGCTTAGCCACTCTAAAACGGTGACGGCGGCCTTCCACCTCCACAATCGAGAGGCTAAGCGTGAGCTTAAGGTCTGTAACACCGGTAAGACCTTACCTTTCTGTCCAGTTCCCACTTATCTTGGGGTCAAACTGGACAGATCCCTCACATATCGTCCTCACCTGGAAGCATTGCGCAAGAAGTTATGTGCTCGCGTCTCACTGTTGAGGCGACTTGTTGGAACAGGTTGGGGTGCTAGCGCTGAGACATTACGCACAGCTGCCCTGTCTCTGGTCTACTCGACTGCCGAGTACTGCGCACCAGTCTGGTGTCGCAGCGTGCACATACGGCTTATCGGCAGTGTAATAAATGACGCCTTGCGCATTGTCACTGGGTGCCTGCGTCCCACTCCATCGGTCTACCTTCCGGTTCTTTCAGGCATCCAGCCAGCTGAGCTTCGCCGCCAAGGAGCGACACTCTCCCTAGCCAACCGCAGCTCCCTGGACCCTGACCACATTTTACATGGCCAGTTTCATGAGTCACAGGACGTATGTAGGGAGAGATTGAAATCTAGACGCTCATTTGTACCTGTGCAATATTTCTGAGCTATAAAGCATATCCTCCAATTTAAAGGTTTAATGAACAAAATACTAGTTAGCCTAAACAGAAAAGTAAATGTCAAATAAAAAGCTGAAACTAAGTAAAATCTTATACATACTGTACAATCAACTTTACTCTGCGTTGTAACAACACAATTGTAACTCGAATCTTGTAGAGATCACGTGAGCAACAAGTAGAGATGACGTGAGCGTGCACTAAAGGCAGTAAATAATAATAATCAACGCGCTTGCTTAGTGTAGCAGTGTTTGCAATAAATAATACTACATTCACCCCTACTACAGAATTTGGCAAAAGAAAAGAAAAATATTTTAGCGAATGTGATCTTGATCGTAAGTAAAACGATCAGGTGGGCGACTAACACGAGAGGAACGCCTAGGTTCCGAAGATATCGGTGTTACGTCATCAGCAACAGGTAAAGATTTGTCGCCAGATTCAGTTACGTTCATATCACTGCATTCAGTAACAATTTCACTTCGATCAACGCTAACACTGTCATCATTACAGATTTTATTAGAAATCACTTCATCATCATCATTTTTCAACACACTTCGATTTATCAAACTTTTATCTCCAACTGGAGCTACATCGCGAAGAGACACGGTAACTTCACGGCCATTTACCAATCTAACACGAGCATAAGAAGGCGTAGCATGGATGAGCTCAACTTGATCAACTAATGGCTCATATTTACTTAGGCGAACATGCCGTTTCAACAGTACAGGACCTGGCTTGTGTAACCATGTCGGCATTGAACTTCCAAGCATAGAACGACGATTAAATTTCAAAAAACGCTCATGGGGAGTTTCATTAGTGGCTGTACATAGCAGAGAACGAATAGAATGTAAAGCTTCAGGTAAAACAGTATGCCAGTTCGAAATAGGTAAATCAGAATTTTTCACAGCAAGTTTAACAGCACACCAAATAGTATGATTAAATTTTTCACATTGGCCATTTCCTTGCGGATTATAAACTGATGTTCTGCTTATGCCAACACCTTTACCAAGTAAAAATGATTTCAACTTATCAGACATAAATGCTGGACCTCTGTCTGAATGAATAAAAGCACAAAACCCGAACATAGAAAACAACTGCGATAAACAATTAATTACAGTGTCGGTATCTATACTAGAGCAAGGGAACGCAAAAGGGAACCTAGAAAACTCATCCACCACTGTAAGCATGTAACGATATCGAGTGCAACCAGCAATAGGACCTTTAAAATCTAAGCTTAAGCGCTCCATCGGCTGAGTTGCCTTAATGAGATGAGTTTCGGGAGTTTTAATAAATCTAGGTTTTACCTCAGCGCATACATTACAGTTTGCAGTCATTTTGCGAATCTCATCAAGAGAGTAGGGCAAATTTTTAGCTCTAACATAGTGATACATTTTTGTTACCCCCGGATGGCACAAAACACAATGAATATGATGCAAATAATTCAAGGTAACACTTGCGCAATACACTCTAGATAAAGTATCAGGAGCCATATTAAATTTTCCAGCGCGATACACTATTTTATAGTCGAATTGCGAAAGCTCTATTCGCCATCTCAATATTTTAGCGTTTTCGAGTTTTCCGTGATTTTTATTATCGTACATAAATGCAATTGATCGTTGGTCTGTAATCAACTTGAAACGACGACCGGTCAGTAGATGGTTCCACTTGCGGATAGCTTCAACAATTGCAGCTGCTTCTTTCTCTACGCTGGAATGATTCAATTCGGTTTTATGCAAAGTTCTGGAGAAAAAACGCAACCGGTCGATTATTTTGGTTAAGTGTGGCTGATAAGGCAAAATTCGAAGCATCGGTTTCAACCACAAATGGTGCTGTTTCGTCAATGACTCCGAGTGAGACTTCCGCTAGTTCAGCTTTTAACTCATCAAAAGCCTTCAAAGCGTGGTTAGATAAAGGAAAAGTACAATTTTTCAAAAGAGGTTTGACTTTGTCCGAATATTGCGAAATCCATTGAGCGTAGTAAGCAAATAATCCCACCACACGCTGCTGCTCTTTTGAATTCGTTGGAGGTGGAAGCTCTAAAAGAGTTTTTACTCTGTCGGGGTCTGGCTTTAGAGTGCCTTTTGAAATTTGATAGCCCAACAACTTTACACAGTCAGTGGAATAGACACATTTTGACTCATTGAATGTCAAGTTACAATCTCTGGCTACTTTAAGAAACTTCGACAAGTTCTCATCATGTTCTTTCTGGGTTTTTCCTCCAACAGTGATATTATCCAGGTAAGCTACTGTCCCTTTGCAGCCATTAGTTTTGATGATATCATCAATGATGCGTTGAAAGACAGGAACCGCATTTGATAATCCAAAAGGAATTCTTTTCCATTGCCATAGCGACCCATCTGCTTGAAAGGCAGTGTATAGTCTGTCGCTAGGTGGTAATTCAACTTGGTGGTACGCACTGGACATATCCAGTGTGGAGTATACAGAGTACTGAGCAGCACTATTCACAACATCTTGCATTCGAGGTAAGGGATATGCGTTTAGCTGAGTGAATTTATTGATGGTTTGACTGTAGTCAATTACCATTCGTTTTCGGTGGTTTTCGGGAGTAACTACAAACGGTTGTGCGCGCCATGGAGAACTACTTGTTTCAATGAGATCATTCTTTAACAATCTCTCAATTTCAGCGGATATGAACTTTTTGTCATGCATAGAATAACGACGTTCTTTGGTTGCAACAGGGACACAATTATTTTGTAAATGTTCAAATAGTGTCACGGAGGCAGAAGTTTTAATTGGTTGCAAAATTCCTAGCGTTAAAGTAGGCTCTGCACCACCGAAATGAATTTTAACACTTTGATGAAGTTGCATAAAATCCTGTCCTAAAATGACGTCGGTCAGCAAATCTTTTAGAACTGTTAGGGTCACTTCTTCGTATTTCTTGTCATTAAGTTCAATACATGTTTTACACATGCCCAAGCTAGGAGAAGCACAACCTTTTACAGCCAAGCCTATAAATTGCTTCGATTCCTGAAGTTGCAAATTCAATCGCTTGTGAAAGCTATCACTTATGTGCGATAAAGTAGATCCAGTATCAATAAGCGCCTTTGCAAAAACACCTTTTACTTTTATGACATTTACCTTATCGTTACTATTTTGCAAGAAACAGTTGGAATAATTTCCATTTGGCGTTAGATGGAGCAATATGGCGCAGGTGTCTTGTTGAGTTGAGCCACTTGACCGGCAAACCTTCGCGAAGTGGCCTTTTTTACCACAGCGGTAACACTCTATTTCGCGGGCAGGGCAAATTCTACGTGGATGTCTTTTATTTCCACAAAACGAGCATTTTTGACTTATCGCAACGGATACAATATCTTCCTTCGCGCTGGTTTCTACTGCCTTTACAGGCAACGAAGCAACTGCTTGGGTATGCGAAGAATTTAAATCATACTGGATAGCGTTTCTGTGAGCGATTTCAAGGGATCGCGCTTTGTCGAAAGAATTTTGCATTGTCAAATTTCTCTCTTCCAGTAAACGCTGCCGTATTTCCGATGATGCAAGTCCACTTATAAAAGCATCACGAATTGCTTCTTGCTTATGCTCTTGCGCAGTGACTGCTTCAAAATTACAGTCTGCGCTCAACTGTTTCAATCTTTGTTGGTACTCATCAACGGATTGACTAGTACTCTGCTTGCAAGTACGAAGTAAATATCGGGCAAAAATTTGATTAGGAGCAGGGGAAAAAATTCTTTCTAGCTGAGCAATGGCATCATTGTAGTTCTCAGCATCAGCTATTAACTCATAGACTGAAGCTTCAACATGATTTATAAGAAGATTCAACTTGTCTTCATTTGAAATGATTTCATACTTTTCAATGTAGCAGCTAAACGACTTGTACCAATGCCTCCATTACTTTCTGGCTTCACTATTTTGAGGGTCGGCGGCAAAGACATGTGGCCGCAAATCTTTAATATTTAGAGGCATAACCGAGGTTAATTTTGTTCATTAAAATGCAATATTTCTGAGTTATAAAGCATATCCTCCAATTTAAAGGTTTAATGAACAAAATACTAGTTAGCCTAAACAGAAAAGTAAATGTCAAATAAAAAGCTGAAACTAAGTAAAATCTTATACATACTGTACAATCAACTTTACTCTGCGTTGTAACAACACAACTGTAACTCTAATCTTGTAGAGATCACGTGAGCAACAAGTAGAGATGACGTGAGCGTGCACTAAAGGCAGTAAATAATAATAATAATCAACGCGCTTGCTTAGTGTAGCAGTGTTTGCAATAAATAATACTACATTACTTATCGCAGCATTACTTATCGCAGCATTTATCGCAGTCCAGCATTTACGTCTGATAAGTTGAAATCATTTTTGCTTGGTAAAGGTATTGGCATAAGCAGAACATCAGTTTATAATCCGCAAGGAAATGGCCAATGTGAAAAATTTCGCGGGCAGGGCAAATTCTACGTGGATGTCTTTTATTTCCACAAAACGAGCATTTTTGACTTATCGCAGCGGATACAATATCTTCCTTCGCGCTGGTTCCTACTGCCTTTACAGGCAACGAAGCAACTGCTTGGGTATGCGAAGAATTTATGCTCGGAAATTACTAGACAATCTTTCTGAGATGGACGTCCGTGCAGCCGAGTGGACGAACACGAAATGGGACATGGAGTACTCTGCCAACGCATTGTCACCCCACGCTTTCATTCCCAAGGCTAGCTCCAGACCCTTGGGTATGGGTCTGCCGAGGGCAGCCTGGGTCAAGCTCAACCGTCTGCGTTCTGGTGTTGGACGTTTCTGTGCGTCCATCTACAAATGGGGTCTCGCCCCTCAAGCGAATTGTGAGTGTGGTGCCAGTGAACAAACCGCAGATCACATCATCTCACAGTGTCCCATACATCGAGCACCCCGAGGTATGTTTGGTCTAATGGTTTTGGATGACGAAACAAGATGTTGACTGAAGTCCCTTACAGTCAGCATCTGACCCAAGCAGTTTGGTGGCCAGGGTGGTAAAAGGATAAACCCTCGGCCTTGGTCCTTCCATCTGTCTTGGAAGAGATGCCTCGCCAAACGACGACGACGACGGCGAGTCCGAGTAATTTTCCTCGAGGCACATTCCTACTAAACACCGCAAAATACTACAAAGGACCCAAAAACCCTAACCCTAATCTAACCCTAACATAACCCTGATCTAACCCTAGCCTAACTCTAACCCTAATTTAAAGTTCTTTGCCGTTTTTTGTTACGGTATGATTCCAAGTCCTTTGTTGTTCTTTGCAGTGTTTAGTAGATCAATTTAAGGTCCTTAGTTGTTCTTTGCGGTGTTTAGTACATCAATTTGAGGTCCTTTGTCGTCCTTTGCGGTGTTTAGTAGGACCGCGTTGATGTACAGCATTTTGTCTTTTTGGAGAGGCAGATTAAAGATAGAATCAAAAGTAATTTTATGTTCCGTTTCAAACAAAAAAGTGACTTCTTACCCCTTGAGCACCTTTGTTGATGAAAGTAGTTCTATTCTGACTTATCAAAGAGGATTTGGGGCTGGGGCTCGATTTAAACCATGTTTTAGCATTTACGTGCAAGGGGATTACGGATTTCGAATTGCTTCCGTAAGCAGACTATTGGAAAATAACTGTGCTATAAATTAAATCTGCATTTTGCTCAAGTAGGGGAGACCGGGTATGTAATAATATTTTTCATATTTTTTGTCATATCTCGCAAGTTAATTACATTACATGCTTTAAAATTGCTCACTATCGACTTCGAGCTTTGCTCTACAACATAAGACCTTAAAATTTTTTCTGTTGCTTTTATTTCGTCCATGAGATCGCAGACGAAAACCACTTCTGTTTGTTACTTTTATACCCAATCTTGGGTATAGTTGTAACAACGCTTTGGTATGGTAGTAACGAACATTATATTTTATTTTTACAAAAAGCGAGCAATTTACAAGTCACTGTTAGACTCGTAATGCACACAGACAAATAAAAATTCACCATCGGTGCAAGGTAGGTGAGAGCCCAATGTTCACAATGTGAACATTTCACTCACTTTTCACCGGGTTTTGAGTTGTTGGAAAGGTACATGCAAACGACGCAGAACCGTTTAACTTCTTTGTCGCTGGAAGGCATCACCGATGTACGTTTAGTATTTAGTATAAATGCATATTTATCCTCCTATCGCGAGAAAGCGATCAATGCGCTATACGAGCTCGCTTAGGAGTTGCCTGCCATCTGTCTACCACACCAAGATGGGCGAATCCCGCTAAGCACCTTTCCCAACGGCACAACAAGTAAACTTGCCGGCTTGTTCTTCACACTGTCGCTTTAATGTTGAACGTCAAGCAGGGAAGCTGTGAATACCAATTTTAAAGTCATTGGTTTCACCCGGCGCAGAATCAAACCCGTGTCTACAGCTCAAGAGACAGACGCTCCATACCACTCGGCCATCTGAGCTGTTTCTTTCTGGCTTCTATCTTATTTTTGCATCCAGCTTATTATTATCTTTTTTACGATCGACTTCTTCACTTTGTCATTAACTTTTTTTGCTTTCTCTTCAGCCAGTTTTTTCTTGACTGATGGTGCTGTCAATATTTGTTCGCTTTTTTGGGGGGTTCCTTTTCTTGGACCAGCTTTTGGCATAGGGCGTACATCGTTTGGATTAAATTGTGGACTGACAGTTGAGCAGCATGGCTCTTCGGCTGAAGCATCAGGATTGATGCAGATCCACCGTAGTATCAATCACACAATAAATTTCGCGTACCTCTGAATCATCGGAAGGATTTGTGTTCAAGTTGCTCGAGCTTGCGTCAAAGCATTCACTAAAACACGAAGGGTTGGTTTGTGACAAAGCAATTGTTACCAAGGCTACTCCGTCTAAATTCAGGTTTGCTGCGATAACAGACGATTGGGTAAGGCAAGAATACGGGTAATGTGTAGATGCTTGGTTCCTTTCAGTGACACCCTCTGGGTTTGGCCGATCAGTAACTTCCGAAGGAGCAAAGTCGCAATCTTGAAACACCTCCGGTAGTAACTCAATCTAAACATAGTACGGTAATGATCAAAGGCTTCTCTAGCAAGTATTTCACGGTCTTAGCATTCTCAAAGTGAAAGCAGTCAGAATAACCGGACATGGTAGGTGCGTATACTGCCGTACAAATCATAAACACAGTAAGTCCAAAATCCAAGTTTCGAGAAAAAGGCAAAAAACTGTTTGAGTTCTTTTTTGTTTAATTTGAAACGGAAAATCCTTATGTATTTTGCTGAAATTTTTACAAAATAATATATTGCTCTCAATTGCTGTTCCTACCAAATTTCACAAAAAAATTCCACGTGGTTAAGTTTTTTGAATACAGTAAGTCCAAAATGCTGATTTTATGTAGGCTATTGTTTTTCTGCCTTAAAACAAAACAATTTCATAGTAAGTCCATTTAGGCACGATAATAGTAAGTCCACTCAGCTCTTTTTTTTGCTTGGGCGAAACCGAACAAAGACACAGCAAGTCCATTGTGACAAAATAGCAAAGTAAGTCCAATTCAGCTGATTTTTGTTGCATTAATAAAAGAACGAAAAAACAGCAAGTCAATGAACACTGTGACGAAATAAAGTAAGTGACGAGTTGTGTCTAATATTGATGGAAAGCTTGAGGAAATTGGAAAGATTACAGCTTAAAAGCACCGGCCGTTAGCTCAGTTGCAAAGCGCACGCTATCGGTGCGGGAGGTCTGGGGTTCGATTCCCGGGCCGGTCAAATCGACAGTGTCGCCAACGACTCGCCACCGTTGCGACGTTTCTTCGGAGCTGTGTTGCCCCGGCGCTAAGCCGCGAAGATGGACCCCGCAACTCGTTACACACTTCGGCGTAATACGGCGAGTATAATGAAGATTTGATTTTGACAGCTTAAAAGAAATATTGCCTTTGCTGTTTGGCATGTATCTTTCTCTCTAGTAAACTACTAGTGTTAGGCCTACTGTAAAAATGTAAATGAAATATGGTTTGTTTGGAGAAAAAAACGGTAAGCTGGGAAGTGATTTTGGAAGGTTTTAAAAGTCTGTAAAGCTGGGTTTAAAAAAAAATTGTGCTTCGTCGAATCGTCGGGAATTATTAGGCAAACTTCATCTACTTCTCTGAATATTGTTGATATTTTTAAATTGGCAAAAAAAGAAAGCAATGAAAAAAGGTAGCCTTGTCTTTTACGCTAATTCCACTATGTTGTATTAATTATGTTGAAAACTCGATTTTTGCAAATGTTGGAAATTCAATGTGGATATAAAAAAGGTCTTTTTCCAGGTGTTCAGGAGCGTATCCAGGGGGGGCCGCGGCTTTTTTCGCTCTTCACTTGACTTGGGGCGGAAAAGTGGACATCTGCGGACGTGATGACCTTTTTTTTCTGCTCATGACTTTGGGCCGGAAAAGTGGAGATCTGCGGACGTGATGACCTTTCTTTTGCTCTTCACTTGATTTTGGGCGAAAAACGAACGTAATGACCTTCAAAGAACGCACCCTTTTTTTGCGCAGTGAAAATATATTCGGCCCTGCTGGCATAGCTTTAAATTGTGCCCCCCTTCCTTTCAAATTCCTGGGAACACCCCTGCTGGACAATGCCCAGGGTCTTAGCTAATCCTAGTTACGCCCTTGCGGTGACAAGGACATATCCACATTCTAGCACAAACAAGTGATTGCTGAATGCTCAGCATAAATTTCAAATTGCCTTAGCCCTAGCTCAGCTGCAGTTAGGCCTACCGATATCGTCAAATAATTAATTGAAGTGTTGAGAGACCAGTGTTGCCAGATCTCAATTTACTCAAGTATCTAGATTGTTTGCCAAAAGTATCTAGAAAGTAGCTAGATTTTTGATTAAACCACATCTAAACGACAAAAGCATCTAGATTAGTATCTAACTGCAGAAAGTGCGTTCATACGACAAAAAACAAGCGATATTACGGAGTCTGACATGGAGTAACTTAAATACAACATTGAATAATAGCACACATTCAGTTTTTCGAGAAATATTCTGCCTAATGAAGACACATTTTAGTCGCAGTGACATCGAAACACCTTTAAACACATCATAGCCACACATTCAAGCAAAAAATGAATGAAAATAAACACAACAGAAAAATATCATGGATCTGCTAGTCAAGTCGTATCATCAGCTTTCAGCAATTGGCTCTATAATGGTTTTAAATGGACTAAACTTTGAATTCAGCAGTTTCATGAACTTGATTTCTTCATCTTTATCCTCCTATCACGAGAAACATTTAACACAGAACAATCAAAAAAGTGAACTTCCTGGTAAACTTACGCACTAACAGTGTAGGCTCTATATATTAGCATCAGCATCTGTGAATTTTGTGCACAGCACACTATGCTTTTCAATACTGTAGGATTACTCCACAGCAGCTTTACGCAGTACAATCAAAAAAATTAACTGCTCATGTGCTCAAGCAAAGTTTTTCAACAAAACACCACAAATCAAAAATCAGATCTTCATTACACTCGCCGTATTACGCCGCAGCGTGTAACGAGTTGCGGGGCCCATCTCCGCGGCTTATAGCGCCTGGGCAACACAGCTCCGAAAAAACGTCGCAATGGTGGCGAGTCGTTGGCGACACTGTGTAGACTTGACCGGCCCGGTAATCGAACCCCAGACCTCCCGCACCGATAGCGTGCGCTTAGCAACTGAGCTAATGGCCGGTTTTTGATTTGATAACGGCTAATTTGATAATAACGGCTAACATTAACTGAGCTAACGGCCGGTTTTTGATTTGATTTTTGAACAAAACACCACAATATTCCAAAAGTCTACAAGACGAATGTGTAATTGAGTATTGTGTACTGTGTAGAGGCGAAGCCAAAAACAGTTAAAAGTTTAAAAAAAGTTCCAAAAAGCAAACCGTTTACAGGATTTTAAAAAAAGGACTACCCCTTCTAGTAGTCTTTTTTTAGAACGCGCTTCGTTTTACGTATTTAAAATTGATTTTCGTTATGCTGTGGTTAGAAAATCTATCATTTCCGGTGTTTAATAGGATTCTAGTTTATGAGACTAGAGATTCCATTTCCGGTGTTTATTGGCTATCACTCGTCATAATGGAGCTAACTATGCTACAAATGTTCGAAAAAGCAAACCGTTTACTCGATTCCTACTATACCTGTAGGTTAGTACGCCTACCGGTACTGAGTTGAACATTCGAAAGAACGGCTCACAAAATTGAAGCGTTAAATTCAGGCATTCTTCCACGAAGGGACAAAACAATAAATAAACTGGATAGTTATAGAAGTATCTAGATTAGTAGCTAGGATCTAGACGAAAAAATTGGTATCTAAGGGGACTAAAAAAGTATCTAGATCTAGATACTAAGTAGCTAAGTTGGCAACAATGGTTGAGACTTTTGTCGTGGTTTTTAACTGTCGGATTATTATGTCATAACAGTGTAATTTGCAAAAATTACAGCAAGTACACTTTCGCTCTTAAAACCATTGACAGAAAACAAGCAATTCACAGTAAGTAGCTTTACAGTTTTTTTGTCTTGTTTCAAGCGTGCGAAAAGTAGCTGTTTCACCAGAAAACCACAGCAAGATACTTTACTGTACTTTCGCCTTGTTTCAAAGCGTAAAAACAGCACATCAATTCAAGGTAAATCACAGTAAGGCATTTTACTGTGTTTTGTCTTGTTTTAACCGACAGCATTCCAAAAGAAAGCGGACTTACGGTGGGCTAACTTTTTTGTTAGAGCGAATTTTCCCCCAAAGCTTAGTGGGCACATCCGTCGATAAATTACCTACGTGACGAAATCTCAAAAACGACAAAAATGGACTTACTGTGTTTTTGATTTGTACGGCAGTATATTACGGAAGTCATCTTGAGTAGCAGATCACTCTTGCGGAACTTACTAGAAATACTATACACAAGTTAAAATTTACGCTAGCATTTACATATCGTTTAAATCTTGATTTCTTGCAGTGCTTTTGCAAAAGCTACTGCAGTATAGATGGCCTACCTAACTAACATCTAGGTATGGGAACGTAATGCAGTTATATCTGGGTATGGTAGTAACACTGTGTTACAACCACGCCCTGGCATGTCCTAAATCTTTGGCAAGGTCTGGCATCTAGTTAGCTTACCCTTCGAACTGGTTTCATATGCCAGATTAAACTTTAGATCAAGCCTATTGTAAAGATATAAAAAGAACTACAGTATCTTTAGCCAATAAAGTGTTAAGCAAAAAATACACAAATTTAAAAAGTTACATACCTGAAAATTCGAATTTCTTTTACCAAATTTTGAGTGGAATACTAGTTGCTTCCAAAATACGCGTGAAACTGCAGGGACTAACAAGAAATGATATTGTTTGGTCATGTGGCCTGTACGTCACAATTGTAAGAAGAAAAATTGAACGTTACAACCATACCCCTGTTACGTTCATACCCGGTCTCCCCTAATGCTTAATTACATTGTTTTATACAGGGAGTCGAACCGAACCCGAGTTTTGTAAAGCGGTTTTACATAATTTTTGTCGAAACTTAACCGCACCCGAACCGCATTTTTCAAAATCGCAAAGAGCGAACCTGAACTGAACCGAATAATGGGAGTACACCCTTGTGCAAATTAATTGAAACACACCTATAAACTCTTCTGTATCCTCATTCTTAGCTGAAACAAGCGTAAATTGAGTACATATGTTGACTTTTTCGGAGAAAATGTTTATTAGATTACCTTTTATTGAAATAAAATATTAACGACGTAATATTTTCGATTATGACGTCATTAATGTATACACAATCATTGCTCTAAAAATTGTTGTTTATGTAGAATTTGCAACTAGAGGTTAGAATATTATACAGTTGTTTTAAAAGATGGATGTTAGCCCTAGAAAGCGTGCAAGTATCTTAACTTTACGTGAAAACACAGAAAAGACCTACAGGGAGATATCAAAGATTGTAGGTGTCAGTATATCAACCATAAGTCGTATTATGAAAATGAAGATAGAAACCGGGTCTGTTAACCGATGTGTTCAAAAACAAAAAATTTAACCGGTCTTGTGGAATTCCAAAACCCTTCCAGCCCTGGATAGCTTTTTCGTTTTTTGCACCAGTATAGTATATTTTGGGTAACAGACCCTGTTCCTTTCTTCATTTTCATAATGCGACTGATGGTTGATATACTGACACCTACAATCTTTGATATCTCCCTGTAGGTCTTTTCTGTGTTTTCACGTAAAGTTAAGATACTTGCACGCTTTCTAGGGCTAACATCCATCTTTTAAAACAACTGTATAATATTCTAACCTCTAGTTACAAATTCTACATAAACAACAATTTTTAGAGCAATGATTGTGTATACATTAACGACGTCATAATCGAAAATATTACGTCGTTAATATTTTATTTCAATAAAAGGTAATCTAATAAACATTTTCTCCGAAAAAGTCAACATATGTACTCAATTTACGCTTGTTTCAGCTAAAAATGAGGATATATAAAAGTTTACAGGTGTGTTTCAATTAATTTGCACAAGGGTGTACTTGCAAACCTTAACCGAACCCGAACCGATTGAAAAAGCGGCTCGCTCTGTGAAGTCACTCGCGTCACTTTGATGCTGGTTCGAATTCAAAATAATAGTCACCTATGCAAGTAATTTATGCATGGTGAAGAAGGCTTTTACGTTTGATATACCCGGTCCCGTAGTACACGCGTAACAGACTAAACCAGGGGTGTGCAACCCACGTCCCGCAGGCCACAATCCGGCCCTCCAGGCCAGTCAATGTGGCCCTCGACGATGGCAGGACAAAAAAAATTTTTTTTTTTAAATCGATTTATTTAGCTATTTGTACCGTCTATAATACATGGGTTGTGTTTAGCATTTTATAATTTTATGCATATTTGACGGTGACTGACCCTCGACGTTGTTAAAATTTTCGAAAGTGGCCCCCCAGTGAAAAAGGTTGCACACCCCTGGACTAAACAAAGCGCTTTAACATTAATTTGACGCTACCTGTGGATTGACTAGGCCGCCGGTGTCAGAGCATAGTAACAATTTAATTAACTCGAAATTGGCTTTACTACTAGTATTTTATGCAAACATTATATTAACCTGTCAATGCGAAGAAAAATTGCTTTGTACGTTTCATTTTTTAAATTGTGTAACCAGAATTATACCATTTTTTACTGCGAACCTGAACTATATAAACCGGTTTTGAAATATTTTTTGCTGAAGCGAACCCAAACCGAAGCGTTTCAATTTATCTGAACCTTAACCGGAACTGAACCGAAATTTGAAGCCGCTGTTGAACCCGAACCGAACCTGAACCGGAAAAATTTAACAGTTCAACTACCTGGTTTTATGTTTGACAAGTAATCGTTATTTTCTTTTTTTTCTTATTATACTCGCGGTATTACGCTGAAGCGTGTATAGAGTGGCGAGCTCATTTCCGCAGCTTAGCGTCAGGGCTACACAGCTCCAAAGAACGTCTCAACGCAGCTTCAAAGAACGAGCCGTTTTCTTTTTTTAATTTTTATTTTCAAGTGCCATCTAGTTGCAGCTTGGGTTTTGCATTAGTGAAGTACATAGTCATGGAACATGATTCGACTGAGCATCGAATCCGCGAGGCCAGCTAACGAGCCTAATGCGTAAACCTTTCGGCAGACTTCATCTTTAACTTAGCGTATTTTGTGTTTTTAGATGAACGAGGATTCTAAAAGCGTTTGTGCTTATTATTGCAATGACTTTAACCGTACGTCAAGCAGGAAGCTGTGAATGCCAATTTAAAGGTAATCGGTTTGACCAAACTTGCAATCAGACAGCTCGGGATGAACATCTCCAAAAGCAGATGAGGTATTACATAAGTGATCACGGACGACTGGTAGATAAACTCAGTGAAAAGACATTTCGAACACCCTTACTGAACTACAAACTACAGGTTCTGTAGGCTGAAATACCCTCTGCAAAATATGAACTGCGGTTTCCTGCCACTTAAGACATCCTTTTATTTCGTCAACTTGTTTTATTGAAAAAAGATCATTAAATCACAGACAACTAGCCATAGAAGAAAAAACAAAAAAAGCTTTCAAAACTACTTAAAAGGCAAAACAAAGCTTTATGTACAAACGATGATGACGGTCATGCCCTTCATGCCTGACTTGCTACTTTCTGGTAGGGGCAGAAGGCGTTGTTACTTTGCTGTAAAGGCAGCAGGCGGAAACCATTGTCATAATCTAAAAATAAATTTCAAATGTAATCAGCAAAATTCTTGTCGGCATTTATGGTGACAATGATAGGGGTAGGGGTTACCGATTGGACTGACATTTACCCTAGACAAAAACAAATCCCAGCACATAAAGCCAAGTCGTTTGGTTTGGAATGCTGGTAGATAAAACTTCACAGAAGCAGAGCTGCAAGCTATAACTTATGTGAAGTAACAAAATACATTTTTTAAGGTTATTCCTAGTCTAGGAACCCTGGACTCATGGAGGCTTAGTCAGAAGCAAACTCTTTCAAGGTAACACCAATGATAAACGTTCCCAAGCATGCATTTATGTTACTCCTGATATTGCATGCTTTCTCATGCCACAATTTTCTAACGAAGATGTGGTAGCAGTGAGAGTCCAAAGTGTAAGACGAAAAGGACATAGCTTTATCTTTGCGTCGACTTACATGGCTCAGGAAGAACCAGCTCCACCAGAAATTCAGAAAGAGCTGGTAGCTTTCAGTGTTAAAGATAAAATTCCTATTGTGATAAGAAAGTATGGGGTTCCACCAACGTAAACCCAAGAGAGGTGAAGCTACTCATGTAGGCTACTGCGTAAGTGCGAATCTGCATTTTTGCAATGTGGGTAGCAAATCCACTTTCAGAACTAAAATTAGAGAAGAGGTGCTAGATTTGACACTGTTCAAAGTAGCACCAAAAGAACCAAAACGATCAGGAACATAAGGCGTAATTGCTGGAATAAGTATGCCAGTGACTTGATCAGAGATTACATGAATTGAATAGAGCACCAGTCAATATATCGTCAATTAATGACATAGAAGCCCTGGCGTGAACTGTTCAAGCAGAGATAATAAAGCCTTACAATTTGGCTAGCCCACTGCGTAAGATTCGACGTAAAACGGGAAACATTTATTGGAATACAGATTTAGCCTGCCTCCGCAGAGACGCTCGTTTAGTTCAACGTAACACCATTAAATCTAAATTGGAAAAGGACTGGAAAGCTTTTAAGCAGGCCCAATTGTGTTTCAAAAATGCCCTTAGAAAAGCCAAGAGAGACTTTTGGCGTCTCTTTACGGAATCGATAAATAGTTACTGTGCAACCCCTCAGTTTTGTTAAATTCATGCGTCGAAACGAAACGGTGCATCTAATCAACGTTTTAAGACCTAATGGTAAATTCACCAAGTCAACTGCTGAGACTATAAATTGCCTCTTGGACACTCTAGCACAGGAAAGTCGAGAGGTAAGCCATAGTAAAACGACAGAAGCACCTGATGAAAACACTGAGTTAAATGCGGACGACGAAATTGTTAGTTCCATCTGTTCACTTGAAAAAATGAAAGAGCACTAAACAAATTTCTGCCATTTAAGAAGCCGGGACCAGACGGTATTTACCCGGTGCTTCTACAAAAAGGCTGGAATAGTATTAGATTCATATTCCAAATAATTTTCCAGATGTTGTTGAAGTGCAGGTATGAGCCAAAAGTATGAAAGGAAGGGACTGGTATCTTCATCCCCAAACCCGGTAAAGAAAACTATCATGAAGTTAAGTCTTTCCAGATGATCACTTTAACTTCCTTTCAACTTAAATGGTTAGAGATGTTATTACTTTATCATTTTAATGATGATTTTAATTTGCAAGCAAGGTTTTTGGATTCATCGGAGGAGTTTGGATTCAGAGAAGGAGTTTCAACCGAAACTGCTCTGCACGAATTTGTACGACGCATAGAATTAAGTTTAACAAAGAAAAGAACAGCACTAGGAATGTTTCTGGATATTGTCGGTGCTTGTGACAATATCGCACATAGAGGCATTGCCGATACTGTGCGAGAATTGAAGGTGTCGCCTTTTCTCGTCCATTGGATAGAGAATTTACTGAGACACCGCACAGTTCAAGTAGAGCTAAACGGTGAGAAGATTAAAAGAGAAGTAGCAAAGGGGAATCCCTAAGGTAGAATTTTGTCCCCTTTTCTATGGAACTGTGTATTAAACTCCTTGTTGGTAGACCTACGCAACAGGGGTTTTCATGTGCAAGCCTATGCCGATCATGTAATTTTGGTCACTGGCACCAACATGCTGCAGATCAAAGCTAAAGCTCAAAAAGCGCTAAATATTGCTAGTAATTGGGCTCATAACCAAGAGCTTCAATTCAGCAGTAAGAAGACTGAAATGGTTCTGCTTATTAACAAAAGGAAGCCGGATTATGGAACTTTACCTTTAAACGGACGGCAGCTAGAAATTTCCTAAGAAACAACACTAGGTGTAACCCTTGATAGTAAGCTTACGAGGAAACCTCACAACACGTATTGCTCGCAAGGCGACTGCTACGTTATTACAATGCAGACAAATTGTGGGCAGAGCGGGGGGTTAAACTCAATTAGCATGCGATGGATATATAACTGCAATGATACAATCTGTCATTACATATGCTTGTACATTCTGGGTCGGTGGAGTAAATAAAAAATATCTAGCGAAAAAAACTTCGAAAAGTACAAAGACTAGCGTGTCTTATGATTTCTTCAGCATTTTCCAGTACCCCACAGGAGCTTTAGAGATGCTACTGAATTCCATGCCAATTAATGATGAATTCATACTGTTGGAGGCAGTAAAAGGAACATACCGGTTATCCTGCGTAAACTTTGGCTTGCCAAGACGATTGGTTCAACAAGAAAAACCTAAAGTCATGTAGACGTATGCGATGAAGCAAAAGAAAACTTGCCTTTGCTGAGTATGCCAATAGACATATTAACTAAAACAAAGGTATTTGGAAAACAGTACAAATGCCTTGTTATGGAACGCAAGGACACAGTGCAGTATGAAAATGCTTTAGAACTAAACATAATCAGATGCTACACTGACGGATCCAAGTTAAAATGGAAGAGCCGGTGCGAGTTTTTACCTAGAATACGCATTAGGCTCTCCAACAGATCAAACTTTTTTCCATTTGGTAAGATAAAATTTTTTTTTTTTTTTTTAAGCCACATAATTGCAGCTTTTGTTTATATATTAGTGAATTACATGCATCATAGAAGATGGCCTGGCTGCGCATTGAAGCCGCGAATCTATTTTCGGAGCCCAATGCACCAAACAATCGGCCAACTATGACGTCACTATTGCCTGGACGCCGGGCCACACAGGCATCCAAGGTAATGAGAAGGCGGATATCGTAGCTGAATCAGGATCAGCATTAAACAGCTTGGGGCCTGAACTTCTTATTTCAATCCCATAATTATGCTAGTTGTCGCGCTGCAATAAACGATTGCTTGAGAACAAAAGAAAATGTAGGATGGGCTTCGCAACAGTTAACTCAACGACTTTTGAAGCTCAATTGTTTGCAAGTCGTATAAATGAAGTGTTGCAAGTCGTCACAGGTCACTGCAACTTACAGAAACACCGGAGCATCATGGGACATGACGTATCGTCGACATGCCCAAAATGCAACCTGGAAGAAGAAACTTCAAATCACCGTGTTGGAGATTGCGCTAACTACCAAGCCTTACGAAAAAAGATTTTTTGTAAAGAAAAAACAACAATGAAGTCGGTGGTGGAAAAACTAAATATAAACCTACTGGCAAAGTATTTACAGCAGGCCGGAAGACTAGCTGAATACGGCCAGTAGTAAATTGAAATATTGAATAAACAAAAATGCGGTGAAAGTTGTAATGGGCTTAAATAATGGCCTACACAATGTGCCCGTGAAGATTGATGTCTTATTATTATTATTGATTTTCTGGCACCACCGCCCCTTAATAATAATAATAACATCCATTAGATTAAAACAAATGTTTCGATGAAAGTTTGGATTCTATAAAGATCACCAAAGAACGTCTAAAAATATGTTAGCATCTGAATTCACAGCAAAAACAGTGCATTTCTGTACTGTATATGATTACCCCATGACGCGAGTAAGAGAGCGGTTATTGCGCTTTTGCACCGGCGGTTACTGCTCGTCTCCGCAATTTTATGTACTGTACTCAGCCACAGTGACTGCTCAACATAATATCAAATTGTCAAGCAAAACAATTTAGGAGCTCTTCAAAGCTCTTAAAATACAGTAGATCAGCAACTCTAGAATTTTCGGTTACTTTTTGTGCCTGTGTCTTTAAATAAATAGAGCAGTGTGAAACAATATGTGATTTTGTTGGCAATCATAATACCAGTACTTGTAAAATAATAGTGATAATAGCTTGATTATTAATGCACGAACTGACATTGAAAGAGTTACGGTGAAGAGTTCCAAAATACGTTTACACCTCACAATCAGGAATCTCACTTGAATAAAAACGCTGAACTTAGACTCTTATTATTTCACACAGGCACCATGGTTGACGTATATTAATTGTACGTAGAGGTTAGACTGGGCAAACAGAAGCAGTGAAAATTGATGTTTTTGGATGCAGTCAAAATCAAATTAAAGATGTGGCCGAGTATAGAGTCGCTTCAATTTATTTGTTGTTTCACAATCAATTAAAGCACAAAAAACTAAACTTTCTCTGCGAACATTTCAACACGACTTGTTCTAAAGCAATATTCTGTTGTGGTGTGGAGATAAGTCCACGCACTTATTACAATTTAATGGTAAATTGCACACCTCAATGAATAGAATGGCAATGGCAATCCCTCCTAGAACATCAAAATAATTCCGTATTGCTTCTTCACAACCTATGTTAACATTTGATGCACAAGACCCAGGATACGAGGGAGCGAGATTTCGGCCCCAATCCAGAAAATTATTGATACCGCAGCATTTAAACTGTAAAAAAAACTTGTAAATTAATGTGAAATACAATCTTTGATAATGCGAAACAACAAGTAGAATTTTAGTAATTTTTAAACTTGTAAGTTTTTTATGTTTAATACGTCCCAATCAGTCGTTAAACTGGCGTTTTCAATTGAAAAATTGTTTTTACGCATATTGGCTTTAATGTTCTGAAAGTTCGTTGTGGTGTTTCGAATAAGATGTTGCTCGATGTGTTTTTTTTTAATAGGCCAATAGACAAAATTTTAACTAGCAGAATGTTAAGGCAAACTTTTACCAGAATCGAAAAACTTATGCGATTTTGGAATTAAGATAAGTTGTTTCATGAAGAAAATAAATAAAAATGAAACAAGCAATCAAAGCTTCTGCTACTATTTACGGTATTCCTGAAAAAAAAAAACACTTTTTTTGACACATCTAGAAAGAAAACACATTTTTTGAAAGAAAACAAGAAAAAAGTTTTCATCTTATAAAACAAATATTCCAAATGCAAAGCGAATTTCAACCCAGGTCTTTTTTACATGATTTGCAAACAGCACTATCCTTAACCTTTGATGATGATATAATAGTTGACCAAAGCAATTTGGATATATTTTTATTTAAACGAATGCTTCAGATAATTGAAAACACTATAAGTGTACATTGTACAATTGTACATGCACCCTTGAGGTGCGATCACACTAACTGACACGTTGAGACCTTTGAGACATTCCGCGGGTTTATCATATTGTGATATGACTTTGTGGGAATGTGATGTCACAACAAAATAAACCTGCATAATCTTTCAAAGGTCTCAACTTCTCAGTTACTGTAATCGGACCTTTAGGAAAATACGTAAACGACGTCACCTGAAAACAAAGCCTTGAATTACAAGAGCGATTCTTACGTCAGTGAAACACAAACAAAAACATTATACTTCTTACATCAAGGGAACTGAAATACAAAAATATTTTTTTACCAAAAATATTTAAAAATACGACAAATTCAAAAACGGCATTAAAAGTTTTTAAATGGTTTAACGAAAAATCGACGTTTAAAATTTAATATGATGACATTATGAGTGTACATTCTAAGCATTGACGCGTGCAAAAGTTGCAAAGGCAATACTCGACCTTAATTTGGTCAGACAAAGAGATTACACGGTTGACGAACATTGCAGTTGTGACTTTTGCACGCGTCAATGCGTAAAATGTAGGCTGCATTCATAGTGTCAACATCTTATAACTTGGAATGCCGAATGCCATTTTTAAATTTATCGTATTTTTTAATATCTTTCGTTATAAAATAATGTTGTACTTCAGTTTCCCTTTAAGGGTAAAATGACGCGTCAAAACAATACTATAAAACATACAGCAACCTATTAACCAGAACTAAAGGGAGATAAAAATTTTTGCATTACCAAAATGCCCTGATAGATGCAAAACATGACTCATGTGGAACCTGGAGAGCGAATAAAGAACTTCTAGCTGCCTCACCCAAACGATCTCATCAAACCATACCACTCATTCAAGGAGAGAAAGGAAACTTAACTTGACGCTGAAGATATCGCAAATGCTTTTAACAACTCGTAAAAAGCTTAACACAACTCACGCAGTTCTTGATGTTATCACACACACATACGACATCACATTTTCAAATAATTTTTCTCGTGTTCTTGTCCTTTCGATACAGTCAACCACAAAATTTTCTGCTCAAACTTCAGCACTAAAGAATACATGGTGTTTGTAATAATCTTCTTCGAAACTGTTTAAGTAACAGAATTCAAACTGTTAGCGTTACCGATGAAGTACCAACAGTAAAACCAATCAAATGTTACATTCCTCAAGGTTCCATATTGGGTCGATTGCTGTTTCTCATCTACATAAACGACATACCCATTACCCAACGCTCTACCTAAAAACCTAGGCTTTATGCCGATGACACGTGTTAGATCATTTCCAGCTCTACCATTGAAGATTTAATCTCCAGACCACAAGAGTTACACAACTCCCAAATTTGGATGAACTTCAAGAAACTATCGCTTAACATCAACAAAACTTATTCTCTATTGATTAGTCGCAAAGTTTGCTCCTCTTCAGCTGATACTACTGCACTTCTTTGCATGGTAAAGTCTTGCAAGTTAATAAAATTACCTATCTTGGTGTTTAGATCGACTCTCATTTAAAGTTTAAACCACAATCTGATAATATGCCATCTAAAATTGCAAAAGGAACAGGAAATTTATTCAAGATAAATAAATTGCTTCCTCAAAGTGCATTATTATCGCTGTACTACGCTTTACTACATCCATACTTCACACAATTATGGTATAGCCTACTAATCTGTGGTTTTAATAAATTACAAGTCCCATCAAATGTTACACAATTCGCAAAACCAAGCAATGTGAGCCATTTTCAAGCGACAAGTATGTGATAAATAACCTTAATTTATCGTAAGTCAGAAAAGAAAGTTTTTAATACTGTAAATAGTTTTTTAGTTTGTTCGCGAAAGATTTATATTTATATAACTTAAAAGAAGCTAAATTTATGTATCAGTTATCAAATAAATCTCTAGCAAAATCATTCGAAAAATATTTTGCTTCCGATACATCCATCATCATCACTCCACTCGAACAACTGAACGCAAAGACAATTTTTCATCACAGTTCTCCACTTTTTGCCTACAACGTTCTATTAAATACTCTATAGTAAAAGCAAGGAATTTAATCGCGAACAAACTAAAAAACTATTTACAGTATTAAAAACTTTCTTTTCCCGTACAAACTGCTTGTAACAAATCAATATAATTGAGTGAAAATTTTCTTTTCTGAAATTAATAAAATTTGTTTAGCATTGCAATTTCACAGCATTTGATTAGATACGTAGGCTATTTCCCTATTTATTTTTCTCTCTCTTAACCTAAATTCCTGAGTGTATTCCGTAATTGTTGTTAAAATTGATGATTATCACGTTTGTTTTCGACAGGAACCGTTTTGACTAGAAGACATTTTGTCACTTCACTGTCCTGGTCGCAGCATCCTTTCGAAATTTATTCATTTTTGTTATGTTGTAATAGTATATGCATTGCGACAAATAAAACTTTGTTGTTGTATTTGTTTTGTTGAATCTGAGTACGGATTCATAAAAATATGTAAAAAATATTAGCAGGAAATTAAGTACATTTCGGGGTCAAAATTGAGCAAAACAGATAAAAAAACTGCCGATTACTAGCGAAATGAAGATGTACATTAGAAGCTAGCTCAAAGACTTACAGTTTTATGTATGCTGTCCCACGCCGCTTTCACAGATTTTCCTATTGGTGTTCCGTTGTCGTACAGCGCCATACTTTTTAAAGCTGCTTCCTTGGCAGCTGGGTAATATGCATATACAAGAATGCCACCAACTAATTCCATGATGACGAGCACAAGCATCATTGCGAAAAGCTGAACAAGTAAAACCGGTAACAACTCAATTACAATACGAAGCGAAAACGACCAAGTCATTGTGGTCATAAAAGATTCAAAATCTAAACATTGTGTGATAAGAATATGTTGTCGACGTTTGGCCGAGCACCAATCCGGATCAAGCGTATGCAGCTCTGAGGGTGAGGATCCAACCTTATACCACACAAGGCGGTTCTAACTCTACGAATGAAAAGCCATACGGATGAGAATATAATGACGGAGAACTGTTGGCATGCTTAGTGTTTTTTATAAGAATCACAACATTAATGAAACCTGCTGGATTCTATTTCAAAAGTTGGAAATGCTTTCTTGCCAAAATCACTTTAACTATTAATTAATAATTAAAAATAACACTTTACGGTAGATCTGTGATTATAAACCTCTAAAACTTTCAAAAACCTATAGATTCCTTCATAAGAAACATGCATATGACCAACTGAAGCAAGTAGATATTCACACCGAGTTTATAATTAGGTTTACAGTCTTCTTGAAGCAGAGCTGGGCATTCCGCAAACAGTTTCGCAAAGTCGGCAAACCACAACATTTGCATTGCATTGGCAATGCTGTAGCAAAACTGTCCGAAGATCTGCCGGCACTTGGCAGTAGTTGCTAAATCACTTGACGAGTGGGTAGAATGGACCAGAGGGGAGGTGACGCCAAATTGCTTCTCCTTTTTACATCGGTAAGAATAGGTCCACGTATTTAAAAAATATAACACCACGGTCTCAAGCTCAGCAGCAGTGGAAAGAGTATTTTCCTTTGGCTCGGACGTTCTTCGGTCAAAACGAGCGTCGCTAACTGCAGAAAATTTTGAGCGCTTTGTGTGGCTGCGGTAAAATAAAAAACGTCTTCCCAGTCTTTGTTCCTTCGGAAATAAAATCATGTTTAAACTTTTATCTTTATTAAAACTTGGGTCTGGGAGTTACCTCGTTGATATTTGTTCGTACCATTATGTTTTGATTTCACAGGGTTACTACGGTACGGTTCGGTACGTAATTACGGTACGGCACGGTCAGATTTGGGAAAAAGTACGATACGGAATTACGTACGGAATTTTTGGGAAAAATATGGTGCAGTACGAAAATACGGTATTATATTTTCCGTGCCGTACCGTACACTTTCCGTACTGCAGTAATGCATGCCATGTATTTTTGCTTTGAAGTACTGCACTTTTTTTTGCACTTCTCCTTCTTACCTATAACTTTACCTCGTAAGAACAGTTGCGCTCGCCGCTACAGTCACTACCAGCTACCCCTCACAGCCACAATTTCAAATAACAATATTGTCAAAAAGCTAAATTGTTTCAATTTCAAATAACAATTTTGTCAAACAAAGAAGGAAGCAAAAATACAAAATACCAGATCAAAAATAGTTATCAATTAATAGCCTACGGCATAGACGTAAAACTCGGGGGGGGGGGGGTAGTGGGCTAAAGCCCCCCTACTCTTATTTCAGCCCCCCCTACAATTTTTTGAGCCCCATGAGCCCATATCGACCTTTACATTAACCTCATCTCATGCCACGAGTGAGCCCACAACTAAGTTTATTTTAATTTTTTATTTTTGCGATATTTTGTTTGGCGTTGCTTGTATTAAATTATTTCGTTATAGTTGAAACGGAAGTAGTTTTTTATGTGACCACAACCGCAATATCAAAGTTAAATTTTCTCGCTCTCTGTGATGCGGTCAAGCTTTATAGCCCTTTTTGCACTTTTACATCAGGAAGCAGCAGTATTGTGAAGTTACTTGATAGCTATAGAGTTAGTGTTTTGATGCAGATAGAGATTTAGAATTGTCAAGTCTACCGGTATTTTAGTTTTCATTAGCTTCTTCGGTTATATTAATTTTTTAGCAGAAAGCTATTTATACTCGTATAAAAAGAATTATATCTTGATTCAGTACATTTCATGTACGAAAAGCGAACCTTTAATGACGATTGATTCGTAAAATATTTTGTTGTCCAAGGCCGATACCTTGATTTGCCAAAACATGGATCCAAAAAATGGCCCGCATGCAACAAATGGATGCGGCCCGCAGCAAAGTGTAATATTTCACATTTGGTCCGTCAGTAACAAGGTTGCACATGCTTGGCTTAGCCTATGGAGCTAGGTTTAATTGTTTGTTTCTGCAGATGCCTATCATCGTGAAACAATGTAAACGCACAAGTTAAAAACAAATTAGTAGGCAGTTGTGTCTTGCATGGGCTCAGCTTTGTGTGACCTAGGTTGATGGTTTCTTCATTGAAGCTAATAACTGCAGAACAATAGAAGTTATTAACTTAAGCTATTATCAAATAACTGAGCCTAACAACTGCGAATAACAATCTTTGAGTCTAAACTTTCATGCAATCATAGGCTGCGATCTTTTTTTTGGATTACGGCTAGACAACTACTAGTGTAACCGTTAACGATAGCCTGCAAAAGCAAATCGTATGTGGTATACTTCTATTTTGTGGCAAGATAGGTCAACTCATTTAAATTAACTAGCAGCAAAGGAAGAACGTTGAGGGTAGAATTAGTTATAAGTTGAGCTAGGTGGTGCAACCATGTTTTGATGATGCCTAAAGTTATCCTCAGCTTGCATGTTCCCTACTGTTTTTTTTTACGTTTTGTTGCACATTAACTTATTACACAGATAACTTCTTTCTCTGTTCCATTTTATTTCCGTGTGTTATTTTGGATGAATTATATTACGGGTGGTCAGAAATTAGAGATGCAATTATTGATTGTTTCGCATTATATCTTTATCGCGTATCTTACTGTACGCAATTTTTTTCATGGTGGCAATTTTTTTTCATGGATGCGTTGTTTGATCAACGGTCATAGCTTATAGGTAGTAATGTTTCGACTTAATACCTATATATCTATAGGCTTACATAATGCGATTCCGCTAAATAATACCTATAAGTTTCGTCATAATAATACCTGACGAGACTTATAGGTATTATTTAGCGGAATCGCATGGTGTAAGTCTATGGATAAATTTGTGATTAGGCCCATGTCGTATAACTTAATAGTAGTTCGGTTGGGACAACTGTTAATGACGTCACTCAGTAGCTTGCAGAAATCAACGTTTTCTTACTGAGCCTACATGTGCAGTAGTTCCGCACCGTGTATGTGTGCACTCGATTTACTTCGACGGTAGAATCTACTTGGTGGCTTTGCCAGTAGTAGGCTACCGACTTTATTGACTTGAGTTTGAGTCCCCCTCCTACAAAATTCAAAGTGTTACGCCTATGGCTTACGGAGCTTTCCTTTTTTGAAAGAACAAAGCCTTTTAGTGTAGGGGTGAGACCTCATATTTTGGCAGGCCTGTAGCGTGGGCCTTTGATGCAACTATTGTTCTTTGATTTATTGTTCTGATGTGTGAATACCGGTACTATGTTTAGTATATTCATTGAGGTATTAAAACTCTCGTCAGGTATGTATGTGACCAGGAGGGGCACTGGGACACCCCAACCCTTGCCTGATGAAAAACTTTTCTAGAGGTTGCTACCTAAGGGTAAACAAAAATGGGTCCCCACGATCATTGCCTATAAAACCGGCCCAGCCCCTCGCCCAAAGTTTTCGCTTTTTACCCTACTGGTATAGAGAATTATTTTTCAATCTGGGGTTCGCGAATAACTTTAAACGGGCCGCAAGGGCTAAAAGGTCCGCCAAAGTATTGAAAGTTTCATCAAAAATAGGGCAGTTTATTGAAGTACCGGTGCTTAGTAATTAATTATTGATGCATTTTAAAAAATAATCTTTTTCTGAACGATATAAGAATATGAAATAGGTACCAGGTTTAATTTGCAACAAACAGTTGGGGCTGAAACTTTCTTATTTAGGAATGGTTATTGGTAGCCTATGTCAAATTCTGGATAGAGAAACAACAGATAATTACACCCACACTTGGAACAATTGTATTTTATATCTAGTTGCATATTTATACGGAGGTCACGAGAAAGCGATCACTGCGCTATACGAGCTCGCTTAAGAGTTGCCAGCCTTCTGTCTACCACACCAAAATGGAGGAGTACCGCCGAGTGCCTTTTCCAACGGCACAGGAACTAAACTTGCCGGCTTGTTCTCCACACTGTTCCTTCAATGCTGAGCGTCAAGTAGGGAAGCTGTGAATAGTAATTTTGAAGTCATTGGTTCGACTGGACTTGTAATCAAACCCAAGTCTACAGCTCTCGCAGCGGACGCTCTTATCACTCGGCCATCCGAGCTGTTATTGCCTGCAATGATACAATTTTGCCTCGCACAAAAACATTCTAGCTGAAAATGCGTTCAATCCTTCAACACACAGTAAAACGAAAGAGAAAAATTATTTGTTACTTCATAATAATTGACGCCTTGCATTCGCAAATTTTGATCCAGATATCAAGTCATTGTGCCAAAATTTCCATAGCTAACTAAAGTCAGGCGTCGGCAACCTGCGGCCCGGATCCAGACAGTCCGTAAAATTTTCGGCCCGAGGCCTTCTCAAAATTTATATGTTAAATCGCCCTCAAAAACATTTGAAGTGTTAGTAAATTCCGATGTTTATTTTTTCCGCACTGCAATACAACAAAATCCGTATAACTACGAAGTTACACGGGCTTTACAATACAGTGCTTCACTTTTTCTAACTTGTTTATAAATTCCTGGTGCTAATAATAATATGAGTAAAATAGACCAGTAGTGACATGAAACGATCTAAGCGTGATTTATGAAGGTTAAGCAGTGAATGGTATTTTTCGTAGAAAACCCCACCAGTAATGCAAAAATGTTTGATTTCACAAAAAACACCCCCGTCACGCTTGAAGTACTGGTACTACAAAGAGACTAGGATGTTTTTTTGGCAAGGACTTTCTACAAAACACTGAATTAGTGCGTGCACCTTTTGTCTCCATGCGCAGTTCTATGGGTACCAAACTCGCGTCCGACCTTTGCATCAAAAAGATTATACGCGCGTCTACACCGTCTCAGCACCAAGCTCTGTTTTAGAATAGCTAGACACCAACTGCCTGCAGATAAAAAGATGCTCAGTGACGCAATTATTTGTTGGCCGTCAATATTAATGGAGTTTTCGAGATAAACAATTTGGTAAAAGAAAGAGAGGAAGGCCAAAGAGAAGATGGGCGGATTTAGTGAGAGAAGATGTAAAGATGGTTGGAGCAAGGGAGAGAGACGAAGTTGAACGAGTCTTATGTAGAAGACTTTCGCGCTGTGGTGACCCCGAATAGGGAAAAGCCGAAAGAAGAATGAGTAAATAAACAATATTGGTCCTTTCCCAAAATACAACTTGTTGTCAAAGCCAATCCAAAAATTTGAGCTGTTTTTGCGTAAGCAGCGAGTCGTGTTTCGTGCAGTTGGAGAATTTTACTTTAAAAGTGCGGCCTATCATATCCTCAAATAGATAGGTTTTGGCACGCGATAACAAAAAAGCATCCCTGCTGAAGGTAGCTTTTGATTTTTACTCAAATTTCTTTTCATGACAATTCTAAAATCGTGTCTATTTGTGTGGGGTCCGCAACAACAAATTGCTTAAGTTGGGGGTCCGCGACTTGAAAAAGGATGAAAACCACTGTTATACAACACACTACGATTATAGGTCTACAGTATATACATACAGTATATAAACAATAGAACAATATAAATTAATGGTTACGATGACGGAATGCATTTAAAACACATTCAGCAAATCGACGAGCCTCTATAATGTTAAGCATTTAGCTTATAGGGTTGTGTTTTTTATCAGTAGGGCTTCTTGAATTTTTGTTTCGTGCTGATAAAAAAACACAACCCTAAGCTAAATACCCAACTTTATGGAGCAGGTTCGTTGATTCTGCTGAATATGTTTTAAATGTATTCCGTCATCGTAACCATTAATCTATATCGTTTTATTGTTTATAAACTGTATGTAGGCCCATAAATACTATAGACCTATTGTGTTGTATAATACCTGAATTGTCATGACATTATTTGTGTTATCATTACACTGATGGATTAACTGCTTTCTGATATTTTAAAAATTTCATTACATTTTGATTTTTTCGAGTTAATTATGTTTTTATTTCTCTGATGAGGGCCAGATGAAAGGCCAAAAACGTTTAGTTCTGCAATAAATATGTTCATTATTTATAAATGGACTGACTGTTGCATTATTATGGCTACTTAAGTTTTTGGTTGCGAAATTTGTGATTGATTGTGCTCTTTTTATTTGAAAAAATCGTAAGCGGAATTTGCGTTGCGCTTAGTGAATTGTTTTTCAAGTGCTCAGCTCTGCCTTGAAGAATATAGACCCGCATTACTTCGGGTTCATGGACCCCAAATTAAATATTCTTGTTACAGCTGGATTTTGTCCAAAGATTTTACGGTCAAGATCATGAAATGAAGCTGTAGAGTATTGAAGCATGGTCTTGTCACTGTTACTGGTTTATCCTTACTAAGCATACATTCAGATTCAAGTACTATACTTACCGTGCCAAGTAAGCATTTGCTGTTTTGACAAGCTCCACAACAACCAAGGAAACCAATAATCACTAGCAACGCTCCAACGACAATGATGATGTATACTGCGTTAAAGATATCTGAATCATCACTGATGAGTTGTTTAAACGAACTTGCTCCAACCGCAACCCAACTTCCAACTGCTAGCAATACTACTCCAGCAAGCTAAAAATAAAGGTTTTGTCAATTTTTATTAGTTTTTTCAATTTTTTGCGAATTTTTCCAACGTTCTAGGTCAGCCACAGATCTAAGCGTAAATAGTGAAGTTATTTTCATTATTGATCTGAAAATTTAATCGTACTCGTCTAAGCATAAACAGTAAGATTATTTTTATTATAAAACTGCAAACCTAATTGTACGCTGCGACAAAGTTTTTTTAATTAAGATTAACGCTGATGAAGCGGCAAGCTGCTGTATAAACCAGTCTGTTTCATCTGCAACCCATGTTTTGAGCGCCACCAATGCTGCTCCAACAAGCTGCTATAAAAATAATGATTTGTTAGCTTATGCATACAGCAAGGAGAATTTGATCCGAAAACTTTTTAGTTGCTAACTGCAAGAAAATGTGTATGATGCTATTAGGCAACATCAACCTATCGAGATTGCCAAGGGGCCTCCTACAATTGATCTGCTATTGTAAGATGGGAGAATTTTTTTGTATTTTGTTTCATATTTATCGTCCTTTCACAAGAAACGAAGAAAGCGATCAATACGCTTTACGAGCTCGCTTAGGAGTTGCCAGCCATCTGCCTACCACACCAAGATGGGCGAATCCCGCTAAGTGCCTTTCCCAATTGCACAACAAGTAAACTTGCCGGCTTGTCCTTCACACTGTCCCTTTAATGCTGAGCGTCAAGCACGGAAGCTGTAAATACCAATTATGAAGTCATTGGTTTGACCCGACTCGGAATCAAACCCAGGTCTACAGCAGCTCCCGAGGCGGACGCTTATACCACTCGGCCATCTGAGCTGTTAAATCATTAAGTGCCTGTCTCAAAGGCACAGCAGCCAACTTGCCAGCTAATTTTTTCACAGTGTCCCTGTAATGCTGAAATTTATGTTAAGAAGATGTTAATACCAATTTAAAAATCAATGTTTGAACCTGTGTTCGTATGCATATTGCACAGTTCTTTGAAGCATGAACTTCGATGGTTATACTATTGAGTCAGGTTTGTTCTGTAGCATGAGTTTCATAGCAACCTTGATCTATTCGTCATACCAGGGGCTCCGAGAGCAGGCCGTAAACCCGGAACAATTATGGTAATAGACCCCTCTCCACAGACAAAAGTTTTTTTCCAACTTTTTTCAAAAATTTTGTGGTAAACAAGAGACATCTGTATGAGTGAAAAGCCAAAGCCTGTGTTCAGTAGCGAACCCAGAAAATTTTAGTGCGGGGGATGCAGTTTTGAATTAGGTAGAATGTAAACTAAATACAAAGACGTTAGACCGGAAAAAGAGCGTAAATAAGCCCTTTTTTGAAAATGTGTCTCAATCAGTGTAGTATTCAGTTTTTTTTAGGCAGGTAGGCAGCAAATTTTGACATTTTTTCAACTTCTTTTTTCGGCGGAGGTAATTTGAAGCAAATTGAGGAATCAAAACTGCTCTAGGGGGCCGGGAGCATGCTTCCCCAAAAATTTTTTGAAAATTCACACACTGTGAAAGCATTTTAGTGCTTTTTGAACAATGGTTAAGACAAATTTTTTGCTCCTAATTAATCCTGCACCTACAGTATGCTAATATGTTTCATTTCGTTCGAGCATTTTCGATTAATGCGTGCTTAAAGCCTAAGGATTTTTGTTGTATCGAAGAGGTTCGAAATTATCGAAAAATCTTATTAAAAACATTGTTCAAAATGGCTGGTTGGGGATGCATTTCCCACATTCCCCCCAGCCGGTGCTGGAGGGTTACTTTATAACTGCGAGCATGGAGCAGCAATGCTGAGTGTTGTAAATGTAAACTCATCATATGTGTTTGATTTGCAAAAACACCCAAACATTACTGTATTGTTTAAAAATATTCAAGTAACAAAACTAATATGAAAATGCAGAAACTAATACATCATCATTATGTTTTGTACATGCCTGGTTTTCAGTAGTACAACTAAACGTCTGATCTCTGGGAAGCCTCACTCTTGCGTCATTTTTTACAAGTTTATTAGTCCGTAGATAGCCAAGTGAGAGCGCTAACAGTTACAAGTAGATGTCAAAAACAATGACGATCCAAATCCAGAATGTGTAAAGCGCTAACCCAGTTTCAAGAGCATACTTAGTGCAAAGTTGGTAAAAACTCATTGATTACAGCATACTTTGGTCGCGGTAAACAACTCATGAAACTAGTGGAAGAACGGGGCTCGAAAAGGTATTGCACTTACCATAAATGGGTCGAAGCAACGGTTTCTGTCATTCAGCTTATCAAATCGCACTTTGTTGAAAAAAAACGCCACCCGTATATAATTTATTCGACCCTAATCGAGAGCCCACCTTGTCTAAACCTATCAAGGGTCTATATAAAATCATAACGCTCTTTCAATGGGAAGTTAATCAAAGGGTAATATGTCAATTTTCCAAAATGTTGGTGTCTCTTCCTAAGCCTCAAAATAAGTATGTGCCCCGGGGTCATTCCTCCTCATAGGCCATACTTTAGACCAGGGGGGTCGTCAGGAATTTTTCTAGGGGTCGTGTGAGGTATTTAGTATTTGTTAGAAACCGCTTTGTCGCAAACTCAGACGTTATTAACGTGTTTTGTGTTCAGCGGAAATAATGCAACTCAAAAGAAATTTACCTGTTTAGCCTATTTTAGCCCTGAAAAATGACTCCTACTGCGAAGGATGTCGTCAAAGCAGTGGCGTCGTGCCATTGGGGCCCGGAGGGCCGACCCCTCAAATTATCTTAGATTAGTTATTTTTTATCAAATCAAAATTGAATCTTCATTATGCTCGCGGTATTGCGCCGAAGCGCGTAACGAGTGGCGGGGCCCATCTCCGCGACTTAGCGCCTGAGCTACACAGCTTCAAAGAAACGTCGCAGCGATGGCGAGCCGTTGGCAACACTGTGCCGATTTGACCGGTCTGGGAATCGAACTCCAGACCTCCCGCACCAAGAGCGTGCGCTTAGCAACTGAGCTAACGACTGGTTTGTTAATTTAAAAAATTGAAAATTGAAAAATAAATTATTCTGCCAGTGCTATTTTGTTTTTATCCTTCAAACTAACCCCATACCTCCTTTCTCATAGGCTACTATGAATTCCATTGTTTTGTTTTTAATTTTTGCTTCAATCAATCGCTTCGACTCGGTAGTAAAATTAGTGTCTTGATCTGTAGTTAGAATTTAGAAAACATTTTGCGTGCGTTGTTAAAAATTATAGCTCAGAACACTTTGATTTTCTTCATTTTATCGTCCTGTTACGAGAAAGCGATGGAGGCGCTGTGCATAAGACGAATCCAGACTCGCAGAGGAGTTGCCCTTGTTTTCGAGTTTTCCGCTTGAATTTTGCTAGTAATTTCTTCAGTTTGCTGCTTGTTAAATTCCACCAAGCAGAGATAATTGTCGCGAAGCATCTTTATTTAAGGACGCAACAACGAGACTCAAGTGCGAGTTGAACCATAAATCCTGAGATCATGGCCGTCGTAAAAACGACGCTCCGAACCACTTGGCCACGCTGCCGACTAACAGGTCACCCCATCAAATGCGTCAAAACTAATAATAATAGCAGCCTCCCTTCATTTCTCTTAGCTCAGCTTCAGCTTTAAGACAAATATTTTTGTAAACTACTAAAATATTTTTGTTATGTCTGACACTGTAATAGTGACTGTACTCACTGCAGGTACCTGTAGTTCATTTTTCGATAGAAAAGTGTGCTGAAATGGGAGTTTTTTTGTGTGAAAACCGTAAAAATCCGTTGGCGGCTCCGCCCCCTAGTCCTCCCTTGCCTCCGGCGGCTGGGGCTTCTCCCCCTCAGCAAAGCTTTTCCCCTATTGTTAAATCGTGGGGCCACACTGATTGCGCATATGTCCATAACTAAGGAGCGCTTTGAGATGTCAAATAAATTTCGATTTATTATCCAAGAATTGGGGTATCACGACATATTTTGGTATCTTTTTCTCACTTCCTTTTTTCGTGATGTTACTCAATGCTCATTACGGCTACAATAGGCCTAGTTGTGAATTGTGATCAGTATCTGTTTAAGTTGTTAATCGGGCTCCTCCAAATTTTTTGGATTCACGACGCCTCTGCTTCTAAGAGAAGTCTTTGCCTGCGTATTGGTCAGCCAGGGTATAGCTTTGTATTCTAGAGTGGCAAGCACAGCAATTCAACTCTTGATGCCTTTTTTATCAACCTGGCTGTGTAAGGCATGCTTCTCAGCATTACTGAGAATAAAAAGCGAGGCCAAGAATAAACTACTAGCACAGCTAGATCAGAGATGCGCTCTATCCATTACCGAGCCACGCATTGAAAATCTTGTCACCAAAATGCAACACCTGCCATCTCATTTGTGCAGCTGCCATGATGTATACAAATTTATTGCGTCTTTTAACAGGTTGATATTACAATACTTACGTTAGTCACTTTTATTACTGCTGTGCATGCGCAACTGCATTACATGTGTTTAATAACTCATAATTTATGAAGGGGGTCGTTTGGTTATGTCAGATTGCAAAGTGGGTCGCTGAATAAAAAAGATACAAAACCACTGATTTTAGATTATTGATTTTTGCTCAAATTTGCCGGTGCAATCCAGACGCATATTTATGTAACGTACCCAACACCAGCAGTAGCTACATTCTCAATGTATTCTATTATCTTAACGAACGCGATTGTTGAAATCCTGTTGCAAGCGAAGCCGCGATAAGAATCGAACCCAAAACTAGTGCAGCGCTTCCCCCTTCATGGTGCGTTCTAAGTCACCGCGCCATAGAAAAGTCGTTGGGATTTAGCAAATAATGACGTTTATATACCCACGCTTAGTCAGAAAAATGCAGAGGTGGGCATTTTTTAAAAATTGGTTGAAGCGCAGCGCAACAAAGCGCAAAAGTTCTGTTAAGCCATGAAACGCAACGCAACTAGCGTAACCTAATTTTTGAATTGACTGAAGCGCAACGCAACTTTTGCAATCAATTATTTTTTCGCATTAAAGCGCAACGCAACTTCCGCAATCAATAATTTTTTTGCATTAAAGCGCAACGCAACTTCCGCAATGAGGTTTATACAAAAGAAAAAGCGCAACGCAACTTTCGCAATGAAAAATTTATTAAAGCGCAACGACTAGATGTATAAGCAATGCAATATTTTCTTGAGTTATTTTCATAGGTGCTTTTAACAGCACGCAGTTGGCTACAACGTGACAACAATTTTAATGCAAGTGACTGTAACAGGATTTTGCGTGGTCAATGAACAGGAAAATTAAATAAGAAGCGAAAAAAGATGCTTGCTGAAGATTGCTTTCTTCATCTTCATCCTCTTATCACGAGAAAGCGAAGGAGGCGCTGCTTAGGACGAATCCAGACTCGCTTAGGAGTTGCCTTTGTTTCCGAGTTTTCCGGTTGAATTTTGCTTCTGACTTCTTTAATTTGCCGCTTGCCAGATTCCACCAAGCAGAGATAATCAACGTGAAGCATCTTATCCAAGGACGCAACAACGAGACTAGGTTGGGAGTTGAACCTTCAACCTTGCGATCATGGTCGTCGTAAAAACGACGCTCCAAACCACTGCGCCACGTTGCAATGTCGCGTGCCGTTAAAAACACCTCATCGCGGTAAATCATAATTTGCATATGCGGCGAAGTTCTCCACAACGACAAGTAAAATACGATTTATTTAACACTCAATGATCTCTTTAAGCACTTGCAATTATTTTAAAAAGCAAAAGACTTTAGTGTACCACATTTCTGATGAGCTGAAAATTTCTGCTACAATAAATTGACTTATAGGCCTATTGTACGCATCAAGAAACAAACTGCTATTCTATTAAAAACAGTTACAAAAAACTGCTTACTCCAGCACATTGCGCTTTAATTAATCCGACAAAGCGCAACGCAGTATTTCAACTTCCTACAGTGCGCAACGCAACAAAGCGCAAGCAACCAGATTCTTTTCAGTTCGCAGCGCAATAATGCGCGCACTATTATATATTTTTTCAGTTCGCAACGCAATAAAGCGCAAGAAGGATTTATTTTCCTTGAAGCGCAGCGCAACTTGCGCAATGGCTAAAAATAATTAATTAAAGCGCTTCACAAATTCCGCACGTGCGGAAGTTGCGCAACTAGCGCTTTGCGCTTCAAATTGCGGAATGCCCACCTCTGGAAAAATGCATGGTTCTGCTGGAGTTGGGTACACAACATAAAAATGCAATCCAGAACTCAAAATCAAATTTTCATTATACTCGCGGTATTACGCCGAAACGTGAAACAGGTGGAGGAACCATCTCATCAGCTTAGCACCTGGCCAACTCATCTCCGAAGAAGCGTCACAACGGTGGCGAGACTGTCCAATCTGACCGGACTGAAAATCGAACCCACACCTGCCACTCGGATAGCAATATTCTTAACAATTGAGCTAACCGGCAATCGAGAACTGTCCAATTATATTACTATACAAGCGACAAAGTAGTATTTTTTGTTAGCTTAATTTTGTCGTATATTAATGCTGCGACTAGCGATGAAAACAAACGATACCCTGAAAAAATATTCCAGCGGCACAATCCTTTGTGATACAACAGTATTACTACCTCAGGCAAAAACAAACTCGCATGATCTTGCAACGCGGATTGAACATTGTCACGAAGCCAATGGACGATAAAAAAAAAATTCACTTTTATCGCACGTCAGGATATTTTTAATTTTAACGCAAACCGTTTGCCACATATAATGAACTCGATGAAAACGCACCTCGTAAATGAGAACCATGGCATCTTAGATAATACCTGAGCAGTTTCATGATGACATCATAAAATGGTTTAGAATAAATGAAGCTTAACTTTTTAATTATCGGAATAGCAGTTAGCCGAGCTATTAGTTGTGTTAACTGTGCAGTGTGTGGATATGTGAATAGTTAATGTCTACGTCGTCTAGTTTATCCACATTATGGCCAATACACAGTCTATTATTTGTGGGATTTAAGAAGACTTTTGCAACCGCAAAATCAAACTCCAGTACTGGTGAAGGAACTTTTGAGACAGGCCCCTTTTCTTAATTGTCTTCGAATAATGTTTCCATTATTTCATCTCCATCTGACTCCGTTGTCAAATCATGCTCGGGCTCACTCCTAAAAGTTGAACTGTCACAAAACTCGAAAATCTTCGCATGTTCTCAGCTAAATCTCTGATATTAGACGACTTCATCATCAATCGAAATTTCCGTTTCTTTTTTTCTAAGAAGTTTGGAAGATGATGCTTAGAAGTCTAAGGTAAAAGCATTGAATCACTTAAATTTGAGAAAGAGCAACAGGTATAAGCAGTGGGACCTGGGTTGACACGAGCTGATTTTTCACTTGTAGATGAAGCAAAATCATATGATACAAACGCAGGAAGACGCATGTTATCAGAACACGCTAGAAAATTGAAAAAAGAAAAAAAAACAATACCAGCTTTCCTTAATAAATTGGTTGTATTTGTTTGGATTAAAAGATTAATAAAAAAACAGCCCCACGTCCATCTATTTCAGCCACTTTATCAGTGGTGATTAGAACTCGTGGCTGCAATGCTATCCATGCATCCCAAAATTTAATAATAAAAGGTTTAAGTGGGCCAAATACACACACAATGAAGTGGTTGAAGGTGGTGGCTGCAGCATAATGGAAAAGTCAAAATATCCAAACCAAGTTTTACCCCAAACAAATTCACATTTTGGCTAAAGTGGCTTGTGTAATCGCCTAGCTGCTAGCACAAGCAAAGCAGGATTTTGCACAGAAACGTTGATTAAAGTAATAAAATGTGTTAGCACTTTAGTAAAGTTTCAGCTGTCATCTGATTGAAAGAACATGCAATTTCCAGGCTTCTGTCAGGGCGAAACCCTTACAGCATGGTTTGTATCAAACGAGAAGTTTGTATCAAACAGAGGCAAATAACATTCAGTAGGACTCACACAAGCGCACATGGTGACATTTTCAACTCTTTCTGTCGATGATACTTTTTCAACTCTTCCGTGCTCGTTTTCAACTCTTCCGTCCTCGTTTATGCATGTAAAACTGTTTTAGCTTCTGTACGATTGTACTTCTAGTTTTATCCTGGTTGTAGACATTTAGCGTTAAACTGTTTTTCCTTCTTGAAACTGAATTTTGCGAATTTGAGAAAGTATCCACATTGACGCTCTCAAAAGCATATGTTTGTGCAATGTGTACTTTCGGCTGACGAAAACTGATAAAGGCCCATATAGCCACTTTTTTCACTTAATTCTTTTAACCAATCTTCACCAGCAGCTTCATCTCTTCTTAACCAATTAGAAGGTAAATGCTTCTCTTTCCGTGGCAAATTTGAAGGACGACTTTTTACTTGCTTTTGCTTAGTCTCTAAACATTGTTAGTACTTTTAACGGGCGTGTCGATTTATGCAAAATGTTGGCAGGTCCAATGCAGTGAAGCGAGGACTTATTTATACATACAGGAGGACTACAAATAGTTAAACCATGACAATGTCAGGGTCTTCCTATAGTCATTGGTCGACTTTGCGGCAAACAAAACGGTATTTTTTAGTAAAATAAGTTTGTACTATTATTTTCAATTTTGACCTTTTTTCTGCTGTTTTCTTGACAATTTTGAGCCAAGAACCATAGCATCAAAAAGTTTAGAGGTTTGGGAGTCTTCAGGCCCTTACTTTTTTTGTCTATGGTCCAATAACATTTCATGATCATGAGCAGCCTAAAAGTCGAGTTACCTGCTCTTTCAAACCTGCTGAAATGGTTAACAAAGTAGAACATTTTTATATCAAGAACAACAAAACTTTTAAAAGAGGGACTGAGTTGTCAACTGATCACCACTTAGTTGTTTGCATTTTTTGCACTATAAAACTCTTGAGAAAACGAAAGACTTTTTGACCACGAAAAACTTATCGAATCAAGTAGGAATCATGAGCTGATAAAGAGATATACAACTTGCATTTGCAGACAACATTGCATCCAACTTCAAAGAACTTCCGACCTCTACTAAAGACATTGAAATTGAGTGGTATTTATTTTGAATAGCGGCGGTCAGTACGTCCGCTACTGGCTGTTGTGGACGTAAGGGTGTTGGAGGGACAAACAGCAGCGACAAAACTACTCCTTGATGGAGCTAGGAAGTTAAAGAGATTATTCGCGCGAAAAAAGGGGCGCATAGCACCTGGCTTGTAAATAAATCATCACCTGAACTTCGTTTGCAATACTTTGAAGCACGTGAGGTGGCAACCACAAAAGTTAAACTGCCTAAGGAAAGATCCTGGAGGGAATTCGGAGAAAGATTGAACGATCATTCTAAAACGGTAAACTAAGTATTCTGACAGACCGTTCACCGTTTGCATGGCAAAAGATCTCAAACCGCTTTCTTCATCCAAGATTCAAATGGTGTCATCCTGAACAATCAAGATGCTATTTGGAATCTCTGGAGAAAACACTTTATTGATTTTTTAAACCCAGTTGGTGCTACATCAATACAAATTAATGAAGAATAGATTGGGGAATTATTTCAGATAACGGAAGAATGTGATTACAGTTATCAAAGCATTGAAATCTGGTAAAGCACCTGTTGAGGATGATATCGGGCCTGAAATGTTGAAAGCAATGAACGTGTATGGTGTAATCAAAAATGTTGAGAGCAGTGGGTTCTTGCACAGTGTCATCGTTAGCCGGTAATTGTACAACACAATCTAGTCGACTTTTTGTGATATTCATTTTAGAAAAAAATTGTTCGCAAAGATATGTGGTTCCAAAAACAGATGAACATTTGAGAGCGTTAACTCATAAATTGGGAAACTCTTCCTTTGCTACATAAACGCGATAAAGCTCTAGCAACGGCTGGTTCAGATACACAGTTTGTATAATTTCTGCGTGATACGCGCGTTATTCAATCCGACAACCAGCAAAGAAACTTCAAGACTGCCGTAGTCTTGCCCGAATGCTTAGCGGGCCATTCTTTTCGTTGAAGATCAGAAATAGTTTTCCCTCTTATTTTATGCACCAAATTTTGAGTGATATTACTGTAAAGTTGTTAGAGGTGAATTTTTTGGTGACGGTATTGAGCAATGAAGTCACGAATCATGAAAATTGAAAAAGGTATTATATTAAAAGATTACCTGCTGAATCTTGGTTTATTCACTCTCGCCTTAAAACTTTGAATTGATCTGATGGAGCGCCAGCGGCTCAATGCCGCTCACATATCTTCCCTTAATAGGCTATAGACCTACCGTGCGTTGCTACACATTGTCCTGATCCATTTCCATGCTCTAGACTAGAGTCTACATTGTTTTTATAATACCTATACTATTAAAAAATTACCGTTATCTCAACTTTCTTTCTTTATTAAGGTACTTTGTTTTCAGTGGTTTGTTGTGACGCAGCAATTACAGTCTGGCCTAAATTTTTCAAATTTTATTCTTAATCATAAGCTCCTGGGTAGTGTGTAAAGTCATAGCGCTTTATTCTTTTAATGATGTTGGTCGCCACTCGCCAGGCCCAACAAAATGTCAATAATAAACCTGACGAAATCTTAGTTGAGGTATTACAGTAATGTAATTTACCGTAAAAACAAAGTTTTCAAGTGAATTAAAGCACAGACATGTTAGTTCTAAATCATCAGAATAGCTACCGGTACAGGGTTACTAGATTCACAGTACACTCTGGCTAGACTCAGAGATTACTCATAAAATTATGTTAAATGTCCAAATCCATTGCATATTCCATGCATAAGAATTGCAATAGGTGCGTTCAAGAGTTTAACACAACCGTTAATTAAACATATACCCTTACCAGAGTGATTAGCATTGAACAGATAAATGTTTTCTCTAATATGGAACCAGCTGGTTGAGCCTTTTTTGAAGTCTTCCGTGCTAAACTCTGGTTTCCTCGTGTCAGCAGCTCATAACTCTGAGGAGTGATTGTACCAGGGGTATTATTGGCAAATACCGGAAGAGCTTCTCCATATGGGCTGACTTGTTCCGGCACACTATAAGCAGAATTTTGAACGGATGCATTACCGTAATTGTCATTACCAAGATAGGGATACATGGCGGTTGTAATTTCTGTAATATAAAATGTTAACTGAAGCTTGCATACGAGCCAGCTTGTGCAAAGATCCACCTTAAAGCAACGAGATACAATTAGATGATAGGAAATTCGATCACGCAATGCGACTCTGTTCATACACTGTCACGCACGGTTGGCGGAACCGGGGGGAAGGGGGGCATAATTCGGAATGGTTGCACAGGAAATTTCTACTTTGCTTTTCAGCAATGTGATTGGCTAGAGCAGCTGCGCGAGTGTTCTGCGAGCAAGGGTGGAAACCTGGCTACTTGGCGTTAGGGTGTCAGTTTCAGTTTCGGTGTGTTAAAACCCAGATGTCAGGTTTCAGTTTTGGTTTGGTTTCACGGCTGTCGAAAAATAGGTTCCAGTTTCGGTTTCGGTTTTGCTTACGCACAGCTTCGGTTTCTGGGTTTCAGTTTCGGTTTAAGTTTCATCCAAGAAAGCTATTTTATTTTGAATAAGAATTATTCAAATGCTCTACTTTTTGGCGTTTTTGTTTTATTACGATGATAAGTAGTAGCTCAGATGGCCGAGTGAGGAGAGCTATTGCTTCAGAAGTAGTCGACTTGAGTATAATTCCGAGTTCGGTGAAACCAAAGACTCAAAAATTAGTATTCACAGCTTCTGTATTTCACGCTCAGCATTACAAGAACTGTACTGGTAATATTCGTGATGACAATTTTTAAAACCCAAAACCTTAGAAAATTTTGAACAGGTTTTAGTTTCAGTTTCGGTTTTGACGTTTCAAGAAAAAACGGTTTTGGTTTAAGTTTAGGTTTTTAAAACTTTGGATAAGTAGGTGTCGGTTTCAGTTTGGGTTTCAAAAATTTCCTTCAAAACCGAGTTTTCAGGTTTGGGTTTAGGTTTCGGTTTCCACCCTTGACTGCGAGTCTTGAAATGTGTTGTTTATGCTATTACCAGCCGGCGCTTGGTGTGTCGGTTAAGAGCGTCCTCTTGGTAGCCGGTAGACTGGGGTTTTATTCCCAGTCGGGTCATACTAAAGACTTTAAAAATAGTATTCGCAGCTTTCGCGCCAGGCGCAAGCGGAAGTGCGAAGGGTTTTGTGTATGTGTTGTTCGTCATGTATGTCCTTTAACAGCGTTCAATCATTCGTGATTGAAAATTGTAATGGGCCGACAATTGAAAATGGCCTAAACAAAGTGTGCTTGCACCCGCTGTCCCGTACCTTTACCTTTTACGCAATTACCACCACTCTACCTCATCCCGAATTACTCGTTAAAGAATCATACGTTAAAGAATTGAAAATGAAATATAAACCTAGAGCAGAGTCGATCCAGCATTCTATCAGTAGCAGAGCAGCCCAGCGTAATAACCACTACACCACGTCGGAGTTGTCAAACGTGCGTCCAATTTTTCTACTTATACTCATTTCGATCGAGCCCTTTCGTTCTCCTAGAGCTCTCCTCACAAATGCTTTAGTTCAGTGGTTCTTAAGCAGTGGGAAATTTCCCAATTTCCAGTTTCCCACTAGTGGAAATTTTTGGTAAAAGCAGTGGGAAATTTCTTCCCATCCAAATTAGTAAACAATTGGCAAATTTTTCCAAAGACAAAAAATTAGTTACACAAATGTAACTTTTATTCGAAAACCCAACCTACTGCCCTGGACATTGTTTTGTAACCATTATCAACAAAGGTGTTGTTGTTACCTTTTTTCGAAACAGTTGGTAACCCATGAGTCATAAAATAACCACCTACGGTAGGTCAAATTACTGGTCGTAATTACAAACCGGTACTGCAAGTAGCCCATGTGCTTGGGAGCTAACTGTTAAGTGCGAAAAGAGAAAAAAGTAGTCCATATGGTGGTTGATCAAAAGAATGAGTTACGGTGCCTATGATTGAGAGAAAGCGAATGGAGCTCTCTGCATAAGTCCAAAAAAAAGAAAAGCATTGAGCCCATAGATGTTGATTCAAAAAAATAATCAACCTTCTTTAAAAAGCTTCGGGGACTCTTCTACATTATGCTAGGCTAAAGTTTGAGATACATGTAACTATGGGTAACGTAGTGAAAAATTAGGTCAGGGGTGGGTAAACTTTTCACACGAGGGGCCACGTTTGCAGAAATTTTAAAGCCGAAAGCCGCACTGATTGGAAGAGTAAAAAAAAGTTTCCATGTCAGTAAATTGACTTGGGTAAATATGGCAACTAATTTAAGCTAGAGATGAACAAGGGCGGATCCAGGGGGGGAGATATTTGATATGCATAGCGCCACTAGCCACTTTTTAACAATGATTTTGATGAATACAATTTTTCCATAATTTTGAACCTCTTTGATAACAATTATCCTTACTCCTAGCAAGTATGAAACGAAATGTACGAACAAAATGCATCATTGCATCATGTTTGGTGAATGACTCAAAATCAGGGGGGAAAATTTAAACAAAATTTTTCTTAAAAATTGTACAAAAAGCACTAAAATGGATATTACCCAGCCTAAATATTCAACAAATTTTCGGGGTAGCATTTCCCCGTGCCCCCTAGAGCTGTATTTGTTCCTCGATTACCTCAAAGTAACTTAGCCGGAAAAAAAGTCACAATGTGGTTCCCTTCCATCTAGGGTTTCTCTTTTTCCCGGATTTTCAAGAGGAAATTTTCAAAAATTTTCAAAATTTTAAAAAAAATTCAAAAATTTTTGGGAAATCCCGAAAATCCTCGGAATTACCGAGATTCGGAAAATTTCCGGAAAAATTTTTCTGGAATTTTTCCGAGCTTGGTTACTTTGATATTATTTATATTTTTCAGCATTTCAGATCTAATTTTTAGCATTTTGTTATGTTGTTTTGACAAACTTAGTTCGAGTTTTTCAATTTTTTCGACAAATTGAGAAAAAAAATTTGATGTTACAAGCTTTCGTCTTAAAAAAATTTTGCGAATTTTGAAAAAAAATTTTAGTAAGCAAAAAAGAATGTAAAATTGCAGTAACACATTTTTTATGTCGGAACGATAGATATCAGTACCTCTGAAACCCTTATTAATGTAAAAAAATTACCCGGGTCCCGATATAAATTTCCCGGGAAACGGTAAATTTCAAAATCCCAAATTTCCCGTCCCAACTTCGGTATAGGTTGAAATATGCTGGCCTGATTAAAAATATTTAATGTGATACTAGAAAACAAAAACATTATTGTTAAGTTGTCGTTTGGTTCACCGGAAACTTGGGTTATAAGCCATATGACGACAAAGCCTGCGATATTTCGTTTAAGCCAACTGATTGTTGTCGTTAGTCTCAGGTCTTATTTGAAAAATTCCGCAAGAAGGAACCGTAGAGCAGTGGATGCCATCTGATTTGTTGGTTGTGTGTATTTCATTGATGTGCATTATTTCAGCACGAATCTTTTTGTTGGGTATGTGTGGTTATTTGGCTCATCAGACATAGCTTCTTCTTTCAGATTTTTTTGCCATAATCAGTTTGAATGAATTACAGTAAAGCCTCGCTTTGACCGTAATGAAGATTATAAAACGAGAAATAAGTTTGCCGCATTTTTAGAAATCAAAGCATCCAGTGCAAATAAAATAACTTCCAAAAGCTGCTGACAAAATTATAGCTGCAAAAATGTGGTTACAAAATTATCACTGACTATTCTCAGTCAGCTGCATATCAGAGTGAGACTGCAAAACATGGCAGAGTCACATTTGCACGTCTTCTCTGGATCGCCAAACAGCTGGTTTATGCATGCAATGCGATGGGTGCTGTTTCATCAACCATAAGCAAGTCACAGCTTTATGCTCCTACTGTGTCGCGTCACTCTTGTGCCTTAGCATTATCATTGCCACTGCATAGTGCATAAGCAGTTTATTCAGTCTGTTTATGCCGAAACATGATCGTTGAGGGCCAATGATTGTCAACATGCCACTTCTTTACTTATTGCATAAGCATATTAGAAAAAAAAGTACGAATTTCAACCTATAGCAATGGCTTTTAACCCCTGGGTCGCTAGCGACCCACATAGGTAATAGTGAATGGCAAAACGCCTGGGCGTTAAAGGGTTAAGGGGCGGTGGTGCCAGAGAAACTGACCAGGTTCAACCCTCACTAGCACATTGTGTAGGCCAGTATTTAGGCCCATTACAACTATCACCGCTTTCTCGTTTATTCAATTTACTACTGGCCGTATTCAGCCAGCCTTCCGGCCTGCTGCAAATAATTTGCCAGTGGGTTTATATTTAGTTTTCGGCCACCGACTTTATCAAGGTTTATCTTTACCAAAAACCTTCTTTCGTAAGGCTTGGTAGTAAGTGCATTCTCCAGCATGGTAATTTGTAGTTTCTTCTTCCAGATTACATTTTGGACATGCTAATTATACGTCATGTCTCATGGTGTTTCTGTAAGTTGCAGTGACCTGTGAGGACTTGCAACACTTCATTTATTCTACAGCTCAGATGGCCGAGTGGTATGGAGCGTCTGTCTCATGAGCGGTAGACTCCGGTTTGATTCCGAGTCGGGTCAAACCAATGACTTTAAAATTGGTATTCACAGCTTCCCTGCTTGACGTTCAGTATTGAAGGGACAGTGTGGAGGACAAGCCGGCAAGTTTACTTGTTGTGCCGTTGGGAAAGGCACTTAGCTGGATTCTCCCATCTTGGTGTGGTAGACAGATGGCTGGCAACTCCTAAGCGAGCTCGTATAGCGCATTGATCGCTTTCTCGTGATAGGAGGATAAATATGCAACTACAGTAAATAAAACAAAAATAAACTGTTAGTCTATTGAGCCTCAAAAGTCGTTGAGTAAACTGGGGCGAAACCCATCCTAAATTTTTCTTTTGTTCTGAAGCAGTCCTTTCGTTCTATCCAAGATCTTTTCCATCTTTTGGCACTCCAATCCTTTATTGCAGCGCGACAAATAGCATATGGGATTACAATAAAAGGTTCAGGCCTCAAACTAATTAATGCTGATCCTGATTTAGCCAAAATATCCGCTTTCTCATTTCCTAGGATGCCTGTGTGGCCTGGCGTCCGGGCAATAGTGACGTCATTGTCTTAACTCTAAATATTTTGGTTTTTGATGCATGTTAATACTGTATTAGATTTCACAATATTATTTTGGATTGTCAGAATTGCTGCTTGGCTATCCACTAAAATTATAATTTTTCATTTACGACTCTTTTAGTGATCAGTTTCTTCGCTACTTCAGCTATAGCAAAGATTTCTGCCTGGAAGACAGTACTATATCCTACCAGATGGAAAAAAACTTGATCTTGTTGAAAGCCTGATGCGTGTTCTATGTAAAAACTCGCACCGGCTCTTCCATTTAACTTGGATTCGATAGTGTAGCATCTGAATATGCTTGGTTTTGAAGCATTCTCATACTGCACTGAGTCATTCCGTTCCATAAGGAGGCACTTGTACTGTTTTTCAAATACACTACCTTTGTTTTAGTTATTAGATTTGCTGGCATACTCAGCAAAGGCAAGTTTTCCTTTGCTTCATTGCATTCGTCTACATGACTTTTGGTCTTTCTTGTTGAACCAATTGTTTTAGCAAGCCAAAAGCTCACCCGGGATAACTGGTATGATCCTTTTACTGCCAGTGACAGTATGAATTTATTAATTGGCATGATATGCAGCAGTTTATTGGCATGATACTCATTAATTGGCATGATATTCAGCACTTTTGGGCAAATAAGAGCGAAACAACAAAATATCAAATTAGAATTAGCTACCTTATCATAGGAGCATGAGACTAGGAGCTTGTGAACGAACAAGTTCATTTAAAGGAGATTAACACATTTACAAACGTCGATCTGGCTACTGTGATTACGCAAAAGAAAAGCTTTGAGTTCATAAAGCAGTGTCCAAATTACTTTTACTGAAGTAAAGAGCATGATGTATGTTGCGATAACAAGCTTCGCCCCCCAGACGTTGGTATGGTAACACAAATTTTAGCCCTCTTCCCCTACTTAAAAGTATTTCCAACGCCACTGGCAATAAGTCTACTAACAAAACGAGAAAAAGAGAAGTGCTAGATCTGACTCTAATAAACCGAAATGCAGAGAAATGCATAAGTGACTGACTTGTCAGTAATGTGCCTTCCTTTTTAGATCACATGTAGCCAGTGGCGTATTTAGAATTTATGAAAGGGGGGGGGCAACTTTTGACCAGCTAAAAAGTTGCAATAAAGCTGAATCACAAACAGAGCTTTTAGTTGGAATACGTATGATTTTTCAACGCACATTTTTATTGCATATTTAATTTGTTTATCTTCCTATCACGAGAAATCGATCAATGCGCTATACGAGCTCGCTTAGGAGTTGCCAGCCATCTGTCTACCACACCAAGATGGGGGAATCTCGCCAAATGCCTTTCCCAACGGCACAACGAATAAACTTGCCGGCTTGTCCTCCACACTGTCCATTCAATACTGAACGTCAAGCAGGGAAGCTGTGAATACCAATTTTAAAGTCAATGGTTTGACCCGACTCGGAATCAAACCGGAGTCTACAGCTCAAGAGACAGGCGCTCCATACCACTCGGCCATCTGAGCTGTTAAAAACGATCTCGCTTGAAATTCATTTCAAAAACAAACTTCCTTTAAACTTGTAGTGAAAATAATCAGAATGATGAAAAAAAGCCATGGGTCTTTGAAGACCCATTTCATGCATGAACGTCGGTGAATTATTTTATGCACTTAAGGGTTAAGGCAAATAACTAAAAAAAATCCTGACCTACACAGACTGGCGAGTCAGGAATTTTGTGTGCCTGCAACCAGTTGTGCAGTCGTAAAATTAGAAGAGGGGGAACGCATGTCTGCAACGTAAATCCCAGCAGCTTTAAACCACAGTGCTTGGCAATGCATATTTTCTAACGGACGGTATTATCTACTACACACACGTAGGTACCGGCGGCGGTAACACAGCAAGGTGGTGTGGGGGCAAAATCCCCGCCCGCTGAGAAAATTTTGTGAGTTTTAATGCCAAAATCAGCATATTTGGAGTTGTTTCTAAAATAAACTGCAACATTTAGCTGACTACCGATATGTAATTACTGCTGTACTCGACAGTTTCAAATCAGACCGAACTCTATTGGTTGTGGCCATAATTACTTTAAAGACGCACTGTAACTTACTTGCATTACACTAGCATAGAATAAAAAATGCAGTGTTTGAGGCCAGTAATATTTTTACTGTCAACCAAATGAAAAAAAAAGCTTGGTTTAATCATGTTTACTGTTATATCTGTTAAATACTTGTCAAATCAGAGCTTTGTGGTCGTAGGGTAGCATAGCAAACAATTTGTGTCGCAATTTATCTTCTAGTTAGACCAAAAAAAGAGATAAATGAAATAAAATGACTGTTTTCCCGTAGGTTGCAGCCCAAAAAGCATAAGCGGCAAAAGACAAGAGCAGAAAAAAAAAAAAGCAAACAGTCAAAAAGCCTATCTTGTGGTACAACAGAGCTTTCTAAAACAATCATTTTTGGGTCTTATGCTACGGCAGATTACATTTTTTAAAGTTTTCGAATTGGAGACTCAGAGTGTTAAAAAGCGACAGTGTCGTATCTCTCAGGTTGTCTAGTTGCTTACTCTTACTTTTTTATCATTTTTCATTTTTTTGCGGGCGTGATGACCTTTTTTTGCTCATTTGACTTGATTTTGCGTGGAAAATTGGACATTTCCGGATTTTTTTTAGTGAAATAATAATTATAATGAAAAACTAATTTAAATTTTGCAAGTTTAGATGGATGCTGACTGCTTACCAGGTTGGTATTTTGGGGAGTAGAGAAAAATTTTTTGCCCCTCCTGTTAAAAAAATGCCCTCCCTGAGCTCATTTTCTGGCATAATGATACTGTAAAAGAAAGAGAAACAAACAGTCCAGTTCTCATTACAAAGGCAATGTTGTAGAGTCGGTGTTTTGTCATGAGCTCTATAAAAAGTAAGGGAACGCGTTCTCCCGCCCGAAAAAAGTAGGGGAACGGCGTTCCCCCTCCACTACACCACTGCCTGCAACAAGTGCTCCAATAGAGCGCATATTTAGTCAAAGTGGCATAATTTTGCGCCCTCATCTATCTGCCAAGATGGTAGAAACTTTGCTGTTTTTGAAATGTAATAAGCGTGCTGTTTCAGTTGTCTATTTTACGTAAATAAATCGTGCCTATTATTATGAGTCAATCATCAGCCAATAAACTCTGAGACAAAATTAAGTGACGAAAAATTGAATAAACAACTCGAAAAGAAGTGACAAAATTAAGCGACAAAAAATTAAATAAACAACTAGAAAAAAAGTGGTTCCAATTTATGCAGCGAATGCCTGCAACTAAATTTAAAGTGTGAAGTTCAACTGCTAAAAATGTACTCGGTACTCGTACTCGAAGTCAACCATCAGTACTCGTACTCGAAGATTCTCAAGGCCAGTTCTCGGTACTCGAAGATTCTCAAGGCCAGTACTCGGTACTCGAAGGTTGAGTACTCGACTCCATCACTGGTCCGTAAGCAACTTTTGGTTGCCCTATAGTTATAACGATGCAACGCCCAAATAAAGTAAGCGCGACGCGATGGGTGGAGCGTTGGATAAGGTAAAGGTACCGGTACAAAAAAAAACACCCTAAACCGATTTAGATTAAATTTCGGCTCATGTTACGATTGCGTTATCTGTTTGTATTCTCGCACTATTTTATTCTGCTGATTTGAGTTAGGACACACTAATGGTATCAAGCACTTTTAAACTGTAATAAGTAACGAACAACACAAAGCAAGCACATTATAGGCGCTTACGCAATTATTTTCTTCATTTCACAATACCTAACGCCGACCGCTAACATCTCTATAGCCTTTCAAAGTTAGTTTACAATAATAATTTCTGGATTTTATTGTTATTTTCAACCAATCACCCCCCCTCTACCCCCTCCGATACTCTACTGTAACACAGTTCCACAATGGCTTTCAAATATATGTAAGTTACATTTATTTTCGCTCGTTTTTTATATTTGTTGCAAGGTTGTTTGGGGGGGGGGCATCACCTTTTACACCCCCCCCCTCCCTAAATACGCCAGTGCATGTAGCCTATATTAGGTTTGAAGTGTAAAGTGGCACCAAAAGAACAAAAATGAACAGGAACGTTAGACGTGTTTGCTGAAGTATGCAAACAAACTTGATCACAGGTCACATGATTTGAATGGTACACCAGCTGGCATATCGTCAGTAGATGATGTAGAAGGACTGGCATCCATTACTCAATCATAGATAATAAAATCTTACGATGTATCTTGCCATCAACGTAAGATCCGTCGTACGTGACAATATTTGGTGGAATACAAAGCTAACCTGTCTCCGCAGAGAGGCTCGTAGAGCCCAACGTAAAGCCATCAAATCAAAACTTGAAAACGATTGGGAAGCTTTTAAGCAAGCCCAACTGATTTTTAAAAATGCCCTTAGAAAAGCCAAAGAGATTTTTGACGTCTTTTTATGGTATCGATGAATATGCACAGTGCAACTGCTCGGCTGGCTAAAATTATGCGTCGAAACGAAACTGTGCAAGTAAGCAAGGTTTTAAGACCTGATAGTGAATTCACCGAGTTTTCTGTTGAGACCATAAATTGTCTCTTAGACACTCCAGCACCGGGAAGTCGAGAAGTAAACTATAGTAAAGCAGCAGAAGAACCAAATAAAAACATTGTGATAACAACGCACAACAAAATTGTTAGTTCCATCTGTTCACTTAAAAAAATGAAAGAGCAATAAACGAATTTCTGCCATTTAAGACGCCGGAACCAGACGGTATTTACTCGGTGCTTCTACAAAAAGGCTGGAATAGTATTACATTCATATTCCAAATAATTTTCCAGATGTGCTTCAAGTGCAGGTATGTACCAAAAGTATGAAAGGAAAGGGCAGGTATTTTCAACCCTAAACCAGTAAAAAAATACCATGAAGTTAAGTCTTTCCGGATGATCACTTTAACTTCCTTTCAACTTAAATGGTTGGAGATGTTATTACTTTATCATTTTAATGATGATTTTAATTTGCAAGCAAGGTTTTCTGCGTTCCAATATGAATTCAGAGCAGGAGTTTCAACCGAAACTGCACTGCAGGAATTTGTACGACGCATAGAACTAAGCTTAACAAAGAAAAGAACAGCACTAGGAATGTTTCTGGATATTGTTGGCGCGTTTAATAATATTACACATAAAGGCATTGCCTATGCTCTGCGAGACTTGGTGGTGCCGCTTTTTCTCGTCTACTGGATTGAAAATGTATTGAGACACCGCACAGTTCAAGTAGAGCTTGGTGAGAAGATTAAAAGAGAAGTAGTTAAGGGGAATCTCCAAGGTGGTAGTTTGTCCTCTTTTCTATGGAACTGCTTTGTATTAAACTCCATGTTGGTAGACCTACACAACAGAGGCTTTCACGTAAAAGCCTATGCCGGTGATGTAGCAATTTTGGTCTCTGGCACAGACATGCTGTAGAGCATAGGTAGGGCTGAAAAAGCGCCAAATCTCGTAAGTAATTGGGGTCATAACCAAGCGCTTCAATTCAGCAGTAAGAAGACTGAAATAGTGCTTTACTAACAAAAAGAAGCCGGCCTTTGGAGCCTTGCGTCTAAACCAGAGGTGACGAATATGCGGCCCGCGAACATTTTGGCGAGACCAGCACTTTTAAACATTTTTCCCCCGTCTAATCTTTGCGATGCGATACCAAAAGCTGAGCCCCTGATTTAATCAAACGCGTATCACGCAGTGATTATACAAACGCTCAATACAAGTCATCTGTTTCAGGATTCAGCAGTTCATCCATTGTTATGAAATAATAATAACATAACTCGAGTCCGTTGCAGCTTCAGCATAGTGCAGCAGTTTACGAGTAACTATTGGAGTGAGAGCTTAGCTTGCCTTACAGTAGTGGGAATTATGTGAGTTTGCGGAAATGAATTGGTGAGGTGGATCAATCATTTTCAAATTTGTTCTGCCGAAAAAAAAACGCTTTAAAGAAATATGGAAATCATGGCTTCCCCCTTTTAAAATTTCTCGCTATGCCACTGTTTATGACTAAAAAGTTATGCGGCCCGCTTGCTTATTGGTAAGTAACAAAGTGGCCCGCGACAGCAAATAGGTTCGTCACCCCTGGTCTAAACGGACGCCAGCTAAAAAATAAAATGAAATGTTGTGTGGTTTTATGGCGCTTTATTACTACTGAGGTCCTTTTGCGCCAGGACTAACTTTTGTCAAGAATTCACTGACGTATTTTAATTTTTGTTCATTTCATCCTCCGCGCTACACTTAATTGCTGAGCGTTTAGCAAGTGTAGCAGCAGATACCATTTTTAAAGTCTTTGGTTTGACCCGACTGAGAATAGAATCTAGTCTACCAGCTTCCAAGGCGAACGCTCTTACCACTAGGCCATAACGCCAGCTAGAAATTTCCAAAGAAGCAACACTACTAGACATAATCCTTGATAGTAAGCTTACTTGGAAACCTCACATGACACGAATTGCTCGCAAGGCGACTTTTGCGTTATTACAAAGCGAACAAATAGTGGGAAGAACGTGGCGGTTTAATCAAACTTGCATGCGATGGATATACAATGCAATGGTACAACCTGTCATCGCATATGCGTGTACAATGGGGTGGTCAAAAAAACAAAAATTTGAAAAGTTAATGGGCTTCTTCATGAAATGACACCTTTTGCTGAAAAAACAATCCCTGCAAATGTTTTTTTGAAAAACATTAACGTTTAGAGGTGTCACATCGGCCCCAAAGTTTGGGTCATTTTTGAAATTTTTAGGTTTTGACTAACTTTGACATATTTTACAATCTTGAAACTAATCTATAGCAATGCAAACTTGCAGCAGTCTCGTCTTATCACCATGCAAAAAAATGAATTGATCTTGTAAAAAAACTTTGGAAATACAGCACATTTAAGTGCCAATTTTTCCTGGAATTGGACTAAAGTCATTTCGCAGCCTCTCACAGGATGGACGTTACTGCTTTGTATGAAAATACACTGTTGATATTTTTTTCTTTGTTGTTGCGTTTTTTCAGTCAAAAACAAATGCACTCTTTCTCTTAAGGCTTTACCACTAGATGGCGCTGACACCTTTAACAGCCAGTTTGTCGTAGAGTCCCGAGTTAAGACATGTTAAATCATAAGACGTGTTAGTCTTCGTACTCTAGAGAGTTTTTTTCGCTAGGTATTTTTTATTTACTCCATCAACCCACGATGTACAGTATTAAATGAGATAAACTAAAGTCTTAAATGAGCATGCGAATTCTCTTTTTTAAAACCCACCAAATTTTCCGTGAATAAACTGCCAACAAAGTTGATGTTTATAAATATTATATGCATACTCGGGAAAAACATATCTTGATCTTCACAAGCTAATCCTTCTGCAGGAGTCATTTGCAAAATAGTTGTGAGTGAGTTAATATCTGTTTGCCAAAGAGCAAGCATTCCAGTAACTACCACAGAATTTGCTGTATTTTAAAACGGCTGATATGGGTGAGGCTAAAAAGCCACAGCCTTATCTGCGCGATAGAAGAACTTTTACAGTCTAAAACATTTTTGGAATTGTTTGTGATGGAACTAACGTCGACACGGGACTCAACACAAGAAATCACGTATGGCATTATTCGATCGATGGAAGAGCACACCTTTTCAGGATTTTACAGTGGTTGGTATGGTTGCTTCATCGCAACGAACTGCCATAAGAGCACTCATTAAAAAGTTGGATGGGGAAAACAGCGGACCATGAGGATTTAAAGTACCAAAAGGTCAGCAGCTTTTATTTAACCACAACGCTATAAAAATGACCAATCCACCAGCAGTGAACGCACAACATATTGCATTTTTTTAATCCTTTACCATAAACTGGAGCACTGACCAAAAATATTTGTTAATTGCCAGTAATGCAGTTGTTCTTAAAAGCGCGTTTTTGCGAAGAACGTCTCTTGGCACATTACAGTACATCAGCCAAGATGGCTGACAACTGCCTCTTGATTACTTCGCTAGTATGTTTCTTTTGACAAGCCCGAAGAAAATTTGCAAGAGGGACTTCATTACATAGTGAAAGTGTAAGCCAAAAGTAAGTTTCAAATGAAACAGATTTGGTAATTACACTCTGGGAACTAAAAATTTTTTTATGCTATAAGGCTTGATGTTTTTACCTTACAAAGACGCGAAACTCAAAGCCCATGTAGTTTTACAAATGAACTGCCATTTTGCTCTTTTGGAAAGTATTCTGGCAGCAGTATTGTTGATTCGAATGAAGCAATTGCGAATTTTGCTTCGATGAATATTCTGAAGGCTCGAAAATCAAACGATGCTACTTCTTTGCGTATCTTTTCCAAGCAAGACATATCGCTGCATTTTGAAACAACTTCGTATTATTTGGACATGATTGATTGGTCTTCAATAAAAGTTTCTTCCCCACCTACACTGCAAAATCTGGCTGATGATGAGCTAACAATTCAAGTGGCCCAAAAAAATCTAACAGTACCAGACTTTTCTTGCCATAGCCGAGACGTGGAACAAATGATAAAAGAAATCAGAAGAGCATCCGTAATTGTGTCTGGTATGAAATCCCGCCACGGTGGAGTCTAATAGTTTTATAAGCCAAATCAAAGAAGAAATTTCCAAAACTGGTCAATGTACAAGATTTTATATAATCCGATTTCGGTTTCATTCTTGCCAACATGCTGTTTTGAATATTATTGTATTTGCATTCGTTGCCGTACTGTTTGCATTTATGTCATTGCTTTTTGCTTGTTATAGTGGCTTAATAGTATTTCGTTACTGTAGCAACATTTATGCATAAAAACAACAAACTGCAATATCTTAAAAAACAGCCACTTTCGTATTATGAGACCCAAGCATTGTGATACGATACATTCATTAGAAAAACAAGTTTTTTTGACATAACACTTTTTCTGATCAAGGTAGAACAAAAAATATTCAGAAACAGAAGTCATAACATTACCCTTTCACAACTTTTAAGATCTAAACGAGCTTTCTGCGACAAGTATTTTTCGAGTTAAGACATTTTTTACCAGACTGACGTCATTTTCACCTTTGACCGTGATGTGGGGGACCTAGGGTTAAAGGAAAAAAGTTCATATTTTTTCTATCATCATTTGGGATAAAATGGCCACTTTTCTCACTAATCCCGAAACTGATTTCTCAAAAAAACTTTTTTCGACCTACCCTATTACCTAGCGGAGAGTGACTTTTTCTCTTTCTACACGATTCAAATGCAAAAAATGTCCTATTTGAAAGTTGAACCGAGACGCAACGTCACAATACATGCTCAATCACGCCACACAGCAAATTGCTTTTTTCATCGCAGAAGAATGATGCAATGGTTCTCTCTTATGGCAAGTTCAACAGATATCGTCGAACACAAGCATACCAGCCTTTTCCATTGTATTCCATATCGTATTAGCATGCGGTTGTGAGTAATTGCTTGATTTTTGAAAGTGCAGCGGTCAATATATACATTTAAAGTTGTTGGTCAATTTCAAGTTGTAGGTTAAATTTGTGGAATGGAAGTAAGTGCTGACAGTATGACTAAAAAGCTGTTTTGTAGCAGAAATTACGACAAAAAATTGAAAATAGCAAAAGCTAAAAAGCCGACACCAAAATTAGATATATTAAGTAGCAAATTAGGCTGCTTGAAAAGGCGCTTGATGTTGTTGGTTCGCGTAATCGCATGAAACTTTCGAGCACTTCCACACATTTGTTTAATAAATGGCTGCATGCGGCAGCAAATATTGTAGAGGAGCCAGTGGCGTAACAAGGGGGACGAGGGGGGGCAGCCGGTCCCGGGTGCAGGCCCGGGGGGCGCCCATAGCTACTTTTTAATTTTTTTTTTATTAAAAAAAATGAATGGACCATATAGGCGCACTCAGGGGGGGCCACGATGCCATGGCCCCACCTTTGACCCTGGCGTTGTTGTGGATACCGATAGCCTACGTGTTGTTAAAATTTCAGACACCGGTGTGTCTTTTTCGACAAAAAACTTCGCTAAAATGAGTGTTTTTCTTGTAAAAACTCTTAAAATCTGTTGGAGACTGGGGGGTCTGCCCCCAGACCCCCTTAGCATCCGGCGGCTGGGGGCTTCGCCCCCAGACCCTCGCTTGTGGCCTCCCTTTGCCAAATCCTGAATGCGTCACTGATCTCTCCACTCTTCTTCGTTTCTTGCTTTGTTAATCTTTCTCCTTCGTTGTTCTTTTCCAAACCGCGATTCATTAGCAACTCGAATGAAACACCAAATTTCACTGTCATTTTTATAATTTGTGCAAAATGCGGAGTTAATGCAGGGGCGCAGAATTCCTTTTTGCCCCCGGGCGCAGGGTATCTTAGTTACGCCACTGAGAGGAGCACACCTCTAAAAAATGCTCACCGTACGTCACTGACGCTTAGCGCATCAACCTACGGTTCATACCAAAATCAACCCATCAGTTCAGCAAGAAGTTTGAGCTTGCCCAGTTGCGCAGCCTTACTGATCGCTGGTGCTCTGAAGGCTAGGCAATTGTGCATCAGTAATAGAGCATTTTAGTGAAAAAGTGGTGTTTTTATAGTTTCGAGGGGGTCTAGAAAGTCAAAACATTTTCCACGTAAAAATCTTGCAGTTTTGTAAAATACCGGTGATGCTTTTTTCTACCAAATTCGCCCTTATTGTCCGTGAGCCAGCGGGGTCTAGACTCTAGCCTAGCTAAATACATAATTAGCTTACTGCGTCACAGACAGTTATGTGTCGTAATAGAACTTGTTCTTTTCTGGTCTCGTTTGAAAATGCGAACTGCTGGGAGGGACGGGTTAGTTTAGTTGCAAACTTGCAGTTCTGCTGGTAATTTGTCATACTTGATGGTCACTTAAGTGACAGTTCTTATTTTTACATTAAGCATTATGTATAAATTGTTTCAAGTCTGATCAAGCTGATGGTGAAGTCTGTGCCGGAAAATTTGGTACGTATCCGCTTATTAACTGCTTGTGTGAATGTACATGTAGTACCGGTAATCATTAGACTGTAAGCTAAATATTTGCAAGTTTTTTCGTGTTATAAGTTGGTATTTGCTGGTGTTAAAGTTCTGTATTTTGTTGCGTTGCATATTTATCCTCCTGTCATAAGAACACGATCAAAGCGTTCTAGCGAGCTCGCTTAGGAGTTGCCAGCCATCTGTCTACCACACCTAGAAGAGGAAATTTCGCTGAATACTTCTGCTAATGGCACAACATGTAAACTTGAGGGTTTGGTCCCCACATTGCCCTTTAAATGCTTAGCGTCAAGCAGGAAGCTGTGAGTATCAATTTTAAAGTCATTGGTTAGACCCGACTCGGAATCAAAACAAAATCTGCAACTCCAGAGACGGAAGGTCGTACCACTCGGTAATCTGAGCTATAAAAAGTTAATTATAGGTAAACTCAGTACCCGTGTGCTTCTTGTGTTGCTCTGTGAAATTTATACGTCTTGCCGATCTTTGAGATGTTAATAGTAGCAAACCCTATTAACTTCATCCACTGTATTATAAATGCAAAAAGTTGAGAAAATTTAAAGGCGAAATCCATTAACTCGTGTTGGCAATTGTTAGTCTGTTATTGCGTCATAGACAAAGTTTCTACATAATTCCAATTTTCAATCACCATTGTAAAAAAATCCTGCTTATGCAATAACAGAATATCAATAATGACGTAATAAATAGAGCAACTGCATATATTTCCAAACATCGTCCTGAGCAAAGTGACGGTCTATGGCTATAACAGCTGATTTGCCCAGCATGCTGCAGCTCGTAATGACAGAATACAGTGAGCCTATTGTTACAGAGTAAATGACGCTGGAAGATCGCATTCATCACGCATTCTGTTCGGTGACAATCACTGCGTCCATAAAAACAAAGTAGACGTAACGCAGACTTTCCTACACCTGGGAAATTATTAGTAGAATTACACTTGGCTGTTTATACTTTCTTGTCAGATTTTTTTAAAATATTTTGTAAAAGTTGCAACAAAATTTGCCTTTAAAAACCAAAAAAGTTGCAGAATAAAATTTAGGCAAACAGCTCCATGCATGCTGTAACAAAGTTTTTTTTTATTTAAGAAGCTTCTCGAAACTGTAAAAAAAAGCTGCAGAAACTTTCCCTACTAATGACCCTATCATTAATTTAATATTGAAATATGAAGAGTCGATGTAAGTTTATTCACATGAACATAAAAAGAGAATGCTGTGGTTGGCCTTAGGCTGTGTTCACATGACAAAGAAACAGGAAAGAAAAACAGGCCAGCTTCCGACTACTGTACCTGTCAACATAATGTGGATAGGCTGGTGGGCTAAGGTGCGAGAAGATAGGAACTTGTATTTTAAGTAAGGCATTATGCAAGTGCAACACAGACAATAATTATGCTAGATAAGTTGGGGCAAATGTTTAAAGGGCAAGCTAGTTTTGTGAAGAAGGGTAGAACCAATGATTGGTAGAACAGAGAAGGGCAAGCCGGCTTAACACAGCATTTGAGCTATAGGGCTTAAATTGACGGCAGAAAGTCTGTTGGCAAAGAGTTCGATTTCTCTCCCATTTGATGTCTTTCGAAATTTCACCGATTTTTGACGTAAGCAGTTGGCGGAGATATCTTCCTCAGAGTTTGAACCCAAACAATATTGCTTTTTACTAGCTGTTTTGCGAAACACTTGGATTAATGCCTTGCAAAGTGACGTAGCTCTGCGTCATAACTCCTAACCTAACTGTTTCGTAATCTGCGTCACTTAGCGTACAAAAAAGGTGTTTTATTTGAAGTAAACGCTACTTAACTGGGGTTTCCTTTTTAGAGATGTGCTTAACCGTTACTTCTGAGTAACGGTTCCAAGTGATTACTTTAGAAAAGATATTCGATACTTTTTATCCGTTACTTGTATTCGTTTAGGTCAGGGGTGGCCAACCTGTGGCGCATGCGCCATACTTGGCGCATTGGCTACTTAAAAGTGGCGCATTGCACCTTTTTGATGACAAGCCACTTCTACTCACTAATTTTTTTTTATTTGCCCTCCACCGATATTTTTCAGTGGAAAACAGAACATCTGAGATGTAAAGACCTTTTATATTTTTTTTGCTCTCCACCGACATTGTCAGAGGAAAACAGGACGTCTGAGGGCATAGGCGCAAACAGAGGAGCCACGGTGTCATGCTCCCCTCTTTGGCCCTGTAATAAGGTGCTAAAACCTAACTTTCAGTCTATAAATTCTCAAATTATATTGGTTGTAGCCTCTTTTTGCTTATTTTAGCCAAGCTTCTGCTTTTAGACATAAGCTGCGAAAATATTTTTGCATTGTCCGTAGTGACTACACGCCGTCTTTCGATAAAAAAATGTGCTAAAATGAGTGTTTTTTATATGAAAACCGTAAAAATTTGTTGGCGGCTGGGGGTTTCACTCCCAGACCCCTGGTTGTGGCTCCCCTTTGCCAAATCCTGAATGCACCACTGTCTGAGGGCGTGAAGTAAAGACACTTTTTTTGCTCTTTACCGATATTGCCCGCCACTGTTTTAAAGAACTGAAAAGAAATGGATGCTTGATGTGGCGCATCCAAATTATGGGTGAAAAATATTGGCGCATGGAATCAAAAGGTTGGCCACCCCTGGTTTAGGTAATCACTAGGGCAACCAAAAGTCAATAAAGTCAAATATTATTATCTGGCTCAGAAAGTCATTAAACTTCTACTAAGCATGTTTTAGCTTCAAACTAGGCGTAGTTTAAAAGTTATTAAGTCAAAATAAGGTCAAAATGTTGCGTTGGGTCAAAATAAGGTCAAAATCTGCTTTTTAAGTCAAGACGCAAAATCTGCGTCGTTTATATTGTTTAATATGCATTGTTTAATGAATAGATGAAACAAATTACGTCGTAATCATTGGTTGCAAGCAAACTGGCTGTCCCTTTTTCAACATAAGCGCATTAAAACACTATTCGAGTATAAAAGTAGTAAACCGTGTTTATGACAAGACAATCGTTTTCGAATAATTCCAGAATTTCATTGTTATATCGCAGTGGCCGGAGATCGAGTTTTGAGGATTAGATTAATTCTAACAGTGAAGAAAAGCGTGGTTGCCAGATTGGACTATCTTGAGTACAAATTCGCGAAATTGGATCTTTTTTTAATTTGTTCGGGCCGAAAAAAAGTTATATTGTACCTTTGGACTAATTTGATGGAAACACTTTTAGTGCTTCGACTATAGCCAAAGTCTCGTCAGCCTTGCTACGCACAGCCAATCCAGGCTAAACTCATTCCAGACTGTAAAGACTCTTTTTTGCATTGCTTTACCTGGACATCTCGACTTCATCTCTTTTCTAGGTTGTGCTCTATTTTTAGCAGGCGACTGGCCCCAAACAACGATACCCAATGAAAGAGCCTATAACTACTCACCCCAAACTAAGTTACCGGTAGTCTAACTAGCCCACATCACTAGAAGCCCCCATGGCAACCCACTCATTTGCAGCTGCAGACGCGTTTCGACCTTATTATGGTCTCATCAGTGCAGCATAGCAACCTCCCACCTTCCTGAAAAAAAAAAATTCTAACCTTCAAAAGAACTGCACACCCCAAATCTAAGCCTCTACTCGTTCTGTTCACGGTAGAACATTTGAAATAAAACCTTCAAGGACTTAGTACATGCTGGATTATGATGTCACAGATTTCCTGTAAACAATCGACAAGAATAGAAACGACCGGTTGGTTTAACATTATTTTCCCGGTAATCTGAGAAGGAATATTTTGTTTACGGTTTGTAACTATACCAGTTACCAAAACCTGCAAAAATTAACCTCTCTGCCCAACCCGTTCGCCCGTGAAAAAATTTGGAAGGTGAAGGTTGCTATGCTGCACTGATGAGACCATAATAAGGTCGAAACGCGTCTGCAGCTGCAAATGAGTGGGTTGCCATGGGGGCTTCTAGTGATGTGGGCTAGTTAGACTACCGGTAACTTAGTTTGGGGTTAGTAGTTATAGGCTCTTTCATTGGGTATCGTTATTTGGGGCCAGTCGCCTGCTAAAAATAGGGCACAACCTAGAAAAGAGATAAAGTGGAGATGTCCAGGTAAAGCAATGCAAAAAAGAGTCTTTACAGTCTGGAATGAGTTTAGCCTGGATTGGCTGTGCGTAGTAAAGGCTGACGAGACTTTGGTTATAGTCGAAACATTAATTTGTCCCTTGCAAATTTCTCATCTAATTTTAGTGCTGTTTTGTTCGTTGTTTATGTTGGTTTCGTTGTACTTCGTTTATAAAAAACTATTCAGCATTATTTTTACTTGCTTAAACATGTAGTTGCTTTTTTAGTGATAAAATTTTTACGTCAAGAACAACGTCAAAATTTTAAATTTTTTAGGTCAAAATTTAAAAAATTTTTTTAGGCTAAATCTTTAGGCAAAATTTTAAAAATTTAAATTTTTTAGGCAAAATCTGGTTGACCTAGTAATCACAAATCAAAATCTATTCGAATCTAAAAAGAGCAGCAGAATCAAAACAATTAATACCACTCGACGACGAATATTTTGTCTCTTTTGCTTGCCATGACGCTCACAAGCAGAGAGAAAATATCTGGTACTTGGTAATTATTAAGGATTCGACTCACTAACGATTCCCATTATCAAGCACGTGGCAAACGAATATTTTTTCTCTTTTGCCTGGCTTGACGATCACAAGCAGAGAGAAAAGTAATCATTAAGGATTCGACTCACTAACGATTCCCATTATCAAGCACGCGGCAAACGAATATTTTTTCTCTTTTGCCTGACTTGACGCTCACAAGCAGAAAGAAAATATTTGGTACTTAGTAATCATTATAGGATTCGAGTCCTACAATGATTACCAAGTATTCAAATCTTATAATGATTACCAAGTACCAGATATTTTCCCTGCTTGTGAGCGTCATGCCAGACAAAAGAGAAAAAATATCAAACAGGCGGCAAACGTATATTTTTTCTCTTTTGCCTGGCTTGACGCTTACAAGCAGAGAGAAACTATCTGGTAGGCTACTTAGTAATCATTATAGGAGTCGAATCTTATCATGATTACCAAGTAGGCCTACAGGTACCAGATATTTTCTCTATGCTTGTGAGCGTCAAGGCAGATAAAAGAGAAAAAATATCAAACTGGCGGCAAACGAATATTCTTTCTCTTTTGTCAGCCACGCAAGCGTGAAGGAATTTTTTGACTTGTCAGTCAGAAACATTGTGAAATAAAAGTAGGAGGCGTTTTCTCGCTTGGTTTAAGTTAGTTCGCTTGCGCTTCTGAGTTAACATTTTGGGTAAAATTTCGATTTGAAACGAAATTTTGTCTTCGAAAGTGCTGTAGGCTTCTGTGCTGTAGCTATGCAACACCGTACAAAAACTAAACGTGACATACTGTTATACATTGAATCGTCACAAGGCTCTTTTTACTTATCATTCATAAATTTCACGTGGTATAGTATCGAGATTAAGGCATGGCATAGTAACTTAAATTTTTATTAAATTTCGTTGGGACGATCAAAAGCGGCGTAGTATCGAGAGTGACATAGAAGCGAAGTGGCATAGTATCGAGATTTGACTGTAGCGCAGACATTTCTAATGCCTTGATCGCAATAAGTCAATGCCGAAATGATGACATCATACATTCAACCACGGTATTTATAGTTCCGCTGCTTTCGCGGTGAAATGAAAAGCATGAAAAAATGCGACATAAACCGGTTCAAACCAATGTTTTTCGCCTGGTTTTCATTTCGAGTATCTTGCATCACCTTATTGATCAGCATGCTTCCCATTGTATGGGCAAAATGTCGGAATCTGACTTCGGGTTCGAAAATTTGGAATCGGTGTTTTGACAAAACGATTGTGTTACTATCCGTTACTTCTTGTTAACCGTTACTTTTTAACGAATGATTACTATTCGCCCATTTCTATTCCTCATTTGCCTCGCCTGGCTGTAAGAGCTACCGTAGACTGGTTGGCTACAAGTGAACTGTATAGTAGCTTATTTATTAGACATTAAGGCTGCTAACTCGCAAGCATTTTTAGTCGAGTTCAAGTTGTCAATGTTTGATTTTGCGAGTTCAAGTTGGAGTTTAGTAATTTTTGCCAAGTTTAAGCTAAGTTCTAGCAGTTTTTATTGGGTATAGGAAAAGTTTTTAATGTTTTTGTTGAGTGTAGGGTAGGTTCAGAACTTAATCAACTTTTTTTAAGATCGAGTTCAAGGTTTTTGTTTTTCGAGTTCAAGTCCGAGTCGGGCAGAAAAGACCGAACTTAGTAAGTTCGAGTTCGCAGCCTGGTTAGACATAAGACTAATGTCATTAGTGAAATCTTTCGCATAGCGTGTACCGTTGAAGCGGTATCGATTTTGCGTTTATGGACTGCCACCTTATTAACGTGGTGGATACAGATTAAGTTTTCAATGACACTTAAAGCAATGCCGTCAGTAGTGTTTCATCACTTCCATCAAGATTACCCATGGCGGTAAGACTAAGCAGCGATACAACACTGTAGCTAAATCGAAAGTTGTTACGACAATAAAGTTCCCGTACCAAATAAGGCCCACTACTTTGATTTTTTTTCCTGTCACAAATAAAAAATTCGTTTTGTCCGTTAATAAAAGCTAATATAAACTCACCGTGGTCTACCACATTTCAGCTTTTTCTATCAAACAATCGTTTCGCTGTAGCAAAAAGAATTTTTAGAAGTTAGGTCTCGCTTTGAAAGCAAAATATGTGAAAGTTCAGTTTTTACTTTTTAGCAGTTGTTGGCAATTTTTTTTTTATTTGTAAATTTAATTTTTTATTTTTACTTGTAAAGCTGAGCATTTTGTTAGGAAAGGTTGATGTTCCTAGAAAAACTAATGTGCATGGATAGTAGTTTCAAGGTGCAGTTGTAGTCGATTACAGCAGCAATTCAGCTAAGTGCTGTCAAGACCTGTTAATAGGTGTAGATAGTTGAAAATAAAACTGAGTCGTGATTTGCTAAAAATTCCTTAAGCTGAATTCATTTACTCGACCAGTAAAAAACTCAAAACCTCTGGTTCAATATTTGCTGTACACAGTTTGTTATTTTAATTTTCTTGTGGCTTTATATGCGTATCATGATAATCACTATTTAATGGCACTGTTTTAATGTTGAAATTTAAAAGGAAAACGGTGGGCATTATTAGGAACACGTGTTCTTAATCAAGCCCACTTTTGTAACTTTATGTTTTGCGGGTAGAAATCAAGTGAATGATCACTTTGCTCATATGCTTATATAGTGTGATGACCGTGAACCTCTACGAATGGTATACCACTTTTCAAGCAAATATTTCAAGCGGTGGTTGAGTTACGGTAGAAATTGTCTTAAAATATGTAGTGGTAGTCGGTACATTATTTCTGCTGAATTGGACGGTGAAAAGGTCCGCGTTCGACTTTTTGGCAGAAGGGACTTGTCAAAAAGTTAGCAACAGTTTCACCCACAAACTGACCGTCACCGAAAAGTCAACAACGCCATCTCTAAGCGTTTGGGGAGACAAATTAAGGCAGAGTGTAGAAAAATAACTGAGTGAATAGTTGACGGGGTATCACTGGAAAGAAAGGTTTGTCTTCTTAGGCTGCAGGAGCAAATTCTAAGGCTGCAAATTTTGCCCAGTGACGTATGCAATAAAGTTACGCGAATCATGCGATGCGCATGTTTCGAAGTGGTGTTGTAGAACTCTCTTGTTTATTCAACTAACATCACTGAGCCCTGACTTTTCTTTAACAGCAGAACACGATTAATTTATATTAAAAATCCAGAGCACCTAGAATTCTCGACTCTATGCAGGTGAAGGCCTCCCTATGGACTAACTATCATACTGCTGGTGCTAGTTTGGAAAGATTTTTTTTTTTTTTTGATATCGATCATTATCTCGAGTAGGGTCTGTTTTGTTTTCTGTGCATTTTTGAAATTTTCGATGTTTTGGGTTGTTTCAAATGCGAATACTGCACTGTCAGTTTGTAAACTTAACCACTACCCTCACCGATCATAGGCCTACCAATAAATTCTTTAGCGTCAGTTTAATTTTGTTCACGCTTTAATTTTCATTATGCTGCGATTTATGACAAACATCGTAGCAGTCAATAAGTTTCAAATAGGCACTAGGTCAAGTCGTCAACTTTAAAGTAGGCGCCTCGCTTTATGCCGGAAATAGTTAATTTTGTCACCTGTTATCAGACGCAGTGCAATATTGCAAAAAAAAAAATTGATTTCGTCAATCACAATTTTTGCAAGATTGAAAATTATGAACATAGTTGTTTGAATATCGATCAACCACAATTAGGTCTGAAAATTGCGACTAATATTTTTAAACGCAGCTTGAAAGATATTACAATTGCGAACACTGTGAGGGTTGTTTTTTTTTTTTTCGAGAAGCGTGCCCCTATTCTAACGATAACTCCGGCCCTCGCAAAATGAAACCTCAAAACTCACCATTTTTGAGGTAACTCTGTGACCCACTGCAAAATGTCCCATGGCCCACAAATTGAAAACCAACGCCCGAGTGCACATTGGGACAAAAACTCGTGACGTAGTTTTAAAGCGCAGTCATGCATGTTTTGAAAAGGATCAAAGGTTTGTAGCCTACTGGACACCAAGTATGTCCGCAGATATGGATTTGATAAAACCGTATTTTGGTTATTTTATCGGATTTGGACTGGATTATCGCCTTTACGTGTTGGGGAGGTTTGAGTTTTCAATGATCCTTAAAAGAAATGCCGTCGGTAGAGTTCAATCACTTCCATCAGGATTACCCATGGCGGTACGATCGAAGGAGAGAAACAGACTAAGCAGCAACCCAATGCTGTAGTTAAATGGAAGTTTGTAACAACAATGCTCATACTGCATCGGACGGCGCGTAGGATAACAAGGTCCACGTTCGAGTTTTAGGCAGAGGGACTCGTTCCAAAAGTAAGCTACAGTCTCCCCCACAAGCTGATCGTCACTGGAAACCCACCAACGAAGTCGCTAAGCGTTTCGGGAAGTAAATGGGGGCAGCGCACAGAAAATGTACCAGAGTTGGACCAAACTGCCGGGCTCTAGCAATCGCGAACTGGAACATTTCGTCACTGATAGGAAAAGAGCAGGAGCTTGTTTGCGAAGCCCAACAGTATCGCCATGATATTGTGAGAATTTCATCAACAAAGCATGGGGGTTCTGGAACTGTCAAGTTGAACGGTGGGTGGAAAATTTTCTACTTCGGTGTTGATGCAGCAATGTCTGCTCAAACTGGTGTTGGCTTACTTGTGAGCCCCAACATGGCTGAGTGTATCGCTGACTGGGTACCACTGGGATGAAGGATTTGTCTTCTAAAGCTTATAGGCTGCAGGAGCGATGCCTGTGAATCTTGCACGAGTACGCACCTAACATACTGTAGAAACAACGTACGAAGCTTTTCTGGAGGAAGTTGAGATTGCATTGGGAAAAGCAACTTCATCAGAATCCTTTGTTTTTTGGAGCGATTTCAATGCACATGTGGGCATCGACAATGCTTTCTGGAAAGGTGTTATCGGGCAACATGGTAACCTTGACATTAACAAGAACGGAAAATGTTTATTGCCGTTCTGTGCCACCAATAGACTGTACATAATAAACACATTTTTTCAGCACAAAAGAATTCATAAGTACTAAACTAACGGATGCTCAGAGCGGCTTTCGTCCTGGCCGAAGCACAATGGACTAGATCTTTGCCTTGCAGCAAATCTTTGAGAAGTCGTGGGAATATGCGAAAGAGGTCAATGCATGTTTTGTTGATCTTCAAAAAGCATATGATCGCATTCCTAGAGACAAGCTTTGGGCGGTGCTGTTGCAGCTATTGGTGGCCAGTTACTAACTGCTATTAAGTCGCAGTACAACATCCATTCCGAGGTCTGTGTTCGTGTAGACAGTGCAACGACGAAACCTTTCAGAGTAAGTGTGGGTCCACGGCAAGGCTACTCTCTTTCACCTATTCTGTTCCTTATTTATATGAATAGAATAGTTAAGAACAGTGAGTTTTGTGGCAGAGTAAAGATCTGTGATTGCACTGTACAACGTCTATTGTTTCCAGATGATCTTGTACTGCTCGACCTTACGCAAAATGGTCTCCACCAAGCTCTTTTCAGGTTTTCAGGTGCATGCTCTATGACCGGAATGACAATCAGTAGTCTACAACAAAAACAGAAACCATGTGTCTGTCCAGACAACCAAAGCAGTGCTCTCTCCAAATTGATGGAGTACCACTAAAACGGTCGAAGAAATTCAAGGATCGCGGCGTCTCATTGAAAAGTAATGGAAGACAAAATAGCGAATCGGGTATCCGCATTGGAAAAGCAGGTGCAGTAATGCGTTAGCTCCACCGATATGTGGTACTGAAACGGTAGCTTTGCACCCGGACAAAGCTATCCATATTTACATTAGTCTATGTTCCTATTCTGACTTATGGCCATCATGAGTGTTGGGTCATGAATAAGAAAGCGAGATCTCGAGTTCAAGCGGCCGCAACGGGATTCTTGCGAAGAATTGGCGGTTACCAAGGTTAATGCCCCAGGAAAAGCGACACATGGACATGCGACACGAATGCCCCAGAAAAAAAAAATCCCAAAAAACTGCTCCATTAAACACCGATTGCTGGAAGGCCTAGAGGCCGTCCCAAAACTCGATGGCAAGATTACGTAAAAAAGCTTAGTTGGTCTCGCCATGGCATTCCTACGCAGCATCTATCTTTTGTTGCGAAGGATCGAGGAGCTGGGAGGCTCCAACTCGAGCTGCTGCCCCCGCGACCCCCAAGGATAAGCGGGTTCAGAAAACGAATGGACTGGATTAGGATTTTTAACTTTTTTGCCAGTTAAGTTTGAACCCGATGTAAATTTTGGTTGCATGATCATTATTTGAATTTTGGCAGAAAAATGCGAACAATACCGTTTTATGCAGGATTCAGTCCCATGAAACTTCGGATTTGGATCTGGAATCCTCGTCTCACCTTTGGATCGATTCTAAAAAAGTTTCTTATTTTGATCGCATTGGAATTTCAAAGCGTTAAAGCAGGACATCTCTGCTGGACACAAACGTCACCATGACCACGAGGCCTTACCTTGGTACCCTGATCAGTTGATTTATGTAAATCAGATTCAGAAGTTTTCAGATCGTAGCGCTACGCTGTGGCATAAAAATTGAAGCCTGCCTTTGGAGAAGTAAACGCAGCGGTACGTTGTGTTACTAAGAAACTCGCCCTCAGCAGACTTGATATATTTGACTAGCCAACCACACTAGTTCCATAAGTACCGGTTACTCTACAGTATTACACTCTTGCAGGAACAAGCTACATTATTAAGCTTAGGCTGATTTCGATGAAAAATAAACTGGTTATCGGTAAAAATAAATACTTGGTGCTGGTTAAGGCTGCAACTTCGCTAAAACTTAAAGTTAGGTTTTTGGTAAAAAATCAAAGTTGACTTAGTGCTCAGGAGAAGGGGCGCTCGTCCACAGAAATTCTTTTTGACCAAGAGATATTGATGAGTTGCATTCACGTCACGGAATTTTCCCGCAAAAAGCACAGGACGGCAAAAAAAGCTTTTCTGTCTACATGCGCTTAATGTAAAAAGGTGTGGGGTGTGTGGAGAAAGGAATGGGAGAGTGTGTGGAGTGAGTATGGGAAAGTGTGTTGGGGTGTGGAGGAGGTGAGGAGAAGGGGGTGAGTGAAAAAACGTGGGCAAGAGTGTGGGTAGTGTATGGGGTGTAGGGGAAGCGAAATAAGGTGTGAGGAAGAGTGAAAACATGTGGGGAAGATGAGGTGAGTGTGAAGAGTGTGGGAAAAGTTGTAAGGAAGTGTGTTGGGGTGTGGGCGATGCGAGGGGAGATATGAAGAGTGTATGGGGTGAGTGTGGAAGGTGTAGGAAACTGTGGGAGAAGCATGGGTGTGGGAAGGGTGTTGGGGTGTGGGTGGAAGTGAGGAGAGGTGTAGGAAACTGTGGGAGAGGCGTGAAAGTGTGTTGGGGTGTGGGGTAAGTAAGGAGAGGTGTGAAAAAGCGTGTTGGGGTGTAGGGGAAGTGACAAGAGGTGTGGGGAAGGTGTAGGGAAACGTGTTGGGATGTGGGGGAAGTGAAAAGAGGTGTGGGGGAGGTGTAGGGGTTTGGGGGGAGAGGTGTGGGGTGAGCGTGAAGAGTGTGGGAAAACAGGAATGGGAACATTATTTTTCCACAATTCTGCTAAACTAAGCAAACTAAATCATACTAAATAAATCAAACTAAACTAAACAAACTAATCAAACTATTTTGAGTCAAACTAATCAATAAATCCAAACTATTTTGAGCGATAACGATAAATAATAATCGGTAATGAATTTTCTCCATAAGTGCCTATTTCTGAGCATAAACATGCCGCTGCAGATTTTCTAATGTTTGATTCGTGGTAAAATTTTCGTAAATTTACGGGAAATTTGACTCTCGGTGGAGGTTTGTATTTTGAGATAAAAGAATCATGGTGTTGGCAAAAAATATGCAGTACAAGGGGGGAAGGGGGTGATTTGAGCTTGGACAAGTTTTCAACAAATTGATTCTACTCTGCTTCGCTGTCGTTGCCAGTAGCCGTAAATTCGATGTCATGGCGTTTACCTTTATTTTGGCGATAACGTTCCACCACAGCTGCAGAGCAAAATTCAATATTGCCAATTTCAGCTAGTTCAACTTTTTTTACAGAATTTATGTTCTTCTGACAAGCTTCATTTGTACAAGCAGTTTTTGTATATTCGGTACGAACGGCTACTTCTATTTTAACAGAAGACCTGCGACATGACAGCAAGTTTCTCCTAAACCCGCCATGCATAAGCATTGAGCAGTGCGCAAAAAAGACAGTGCCTTGCTTTTTACTTTGCGCTACCCATGGTACATGCGGGGTAGCATTAACGCGTTGTGAGGGTATTACGTCAGCCTTCATCACAATAATTTCGTTATCACTAATATCAAGGTGATAAATAGTTTTGACTTATCCACTTATGAATAAATTATAATGCTTTTAAGCTTTTTCGGTTAGCCATGGATTCTCTAGTAAAATTGCCGGGCGATTCTATTAAATATTGATACACTTCTGGGTATTCCAGGTTTGGCTCGTATGAAGGGTTATTTTTCCACAATTCTGCTGGAACTGTGTATCGGCATTCCGCTATCCCAACAGTCTTCAACTTTTCAGCATAACGTTTCTTACTACTTCCTACAAGAGTACTTCCGCTATACATTTCGATGTTTAAATTGACTTGCAGATCTAATGCAATATCACTAGACAAAAAGTTTACGATTCACTGAACTCGTTTTTAGCAAAACATATAACTTGCGATTCAATATTTTCTAAGACTAAAAATAAATTTAAACTGTAACCTTTTTCGAACCGCAATTAGAAGCAAATGCTTAGGAGGGCGAAAAATATATCAGAGGAAGTGCAGATTATGATTGGTAATATATCGGCGTATTTTGCACATATTAACTGATTGTCTCTAGCGAGGAGGGACAACCGACGAAGTCCCTCTCCCTGTGCCTGGTGGTGGTCCTAATTAATATATCTGGTAGGCCCACATAGGCTAGTTGAAACTTTTCTCTGTGACCGCTTTAATCTCTACGGTAGTTGCTGTTCGATATCCTACTTTTTCTATCTACTCCACGGAATCGTTAAAAAATCAGCTACACCTTCAACACATTTTGATCGTCTTAATTATCCTTCTGAAGTTCTGAACCTTTTGGTCTTATGGCCAGTACCTATTAAAATTTGGTTTCGAAACAAAATCATCAATTTATTAGGCTACGCCCTCACTAATTTATGGGTTAAACTGGGTTCGCAGCTTCCGCTGCTTTCTTTCTGATTGAAAGCGATCCCTGTCCCAGTAGCTTACCGGCACGTTACCTGGCAGCGTATTTCACAACTGGCTTTCTTAGTACTGTAGTATTTTGGTAGTACACCAAAAGTTAACATGCTTTCCCTTATTGATTGCGCAATTCTAGTAAATATGATGGTATTCATGGTCATGGATACTGGTAAACATGCAAATGTTTTGCTTACCAGGAAATCTATTGAAAATCGGCACCTGTTTCTTTAATTTTGTTTTATGCATTCCGAACTACGGTAATTTAAAATTAAGCCGACATTTAATGAATATATATGCACTTTGCAGATAGGTTTGTGATAGAAAAAAAGTCTGGAATAACAAGAACGAAATCAGGCAACAAACTTTTCGCTCAGGGCCGTCGCATCCCGCAGCTTGCAGTCGGTCAATGCATTGATTTAAGCACTGCTGCAGGTATTAGCGCGAATTGTTTTCACTGCAGCTGCCGTTGCTATGCGAACGACGCTAGTGACCCGGACAGGTCTATTCAAACGAGCTCCAAACTTACCTGCAGTCTAACCTCTAATTCCATCGTCTACATACAGCAAACTAACCTGTATAGCTGGATTCTTTTTCGGACTTCTTGTTGAACAAACTGGTCCTTACTAACTCTAGGTCACCAATAAACCAAATTATGTTTAGTCTTTTCTCTTTGGTGAACAAGCCATGTTCCACATCAAAGTTTAGCGTGACTCACTCTGTTCCAACAGTTCATTTCAAATCTCAACTTTAAACTGACCGAGCGCAAGCATTGTGGATGAAACAAACTGATAAACTATGATGTGACAAGTGAAACAACAAGGCGTCACAATCCCACAACACATTCAAACGGTCACGTTCGCAGAGATTAAAATTGATACAATCATCATAGCTTACAGCACATTAGACATGGCTCACGCCGCTAAAAATTTTTGAAAATTAAGATTTATTGCAGATGTTAGTATCACAAAAAATATGACTAAGACACAAAAAAACAGTAAGGTTACAATCCATTTACTGACACCTACAGGGAGCTGCAAAGCGACCACGCAAGAGGGTCTTCGAGTCAACAGCCCCTGATTATATTTCAAAAGTTACATTGCTCATTATTATTAATAATTTTTTTTTTCATTTAACAATAACCCGAATAATTTTAAAACGAAAACAAAAAAAAGGAAACATATATGATCAACGTATGCTAAGAGACCCGCTAACGAGTCGTTAGCCGGTCTTTTTAGTGGTCCTATCTTTAGTTTCATATTGGGCCGCTAACGAGCCGCTACCAATTTTTGAAATTCCTAAACTCTTGATTTTTCTTTGAAATGTGGTTGAACGTTCATAAAAGAGTGGGTTTCGGACGGGCCGGGCTTTATTTTTGGAATGAGTTGCCGGGTCAGTTACCGCTGCTGGACTAGAGGTTCCGGGCCATGGGCGGTTCGAGTTGCAAAAAAGTCAGCCTATGCCATCTCTACAGCACATTCAAACGGTCACAATCGCAGAGACAGAATAAATGAAAAATACTAAGGAAATTAACAGTGCGCTTATGCATTGGCGTAGTGCAATTAAAAAAATTTGAGGGAGCCCGGGTTGAAACTAGGACTAACTTTTGAACACAGCACTTGCCGAAGCCGTCGTGTAGCCAAAAAATTTGGAGAAACGGGGCCAGAGTATAACAACTCAAGCAGATAGTTTAGTGATCACACGCAATCTCTGTAAAAGCCGTATTTAGCATTGAGTAATATCACGAAAATAGGAAGTTAGGAAAAGATACCAAAATACGTCGTGATGCTCCAATTTTTGAATAATAAATCGAAATTTATTTTGATACCTCAGACCGCTCCTTAATTATAGACATATGCGCAATCAGTGTGTTCCCACGATTTAACAATAGGAGGAGAGCATTAAGCGGGGGTGGGAGAGAAGCCCCAGGCGCCGGAGGCAAGAGGGGCCTGGAGGCGTAGCCCCCAGCCGCCAACAAATTTTTGCGATTTTCACATAAACACTCGTTCCAGCACACTTTCTTATTGAAAAATGACATGCCGGTACCTGCAGTGAGTGCAGTCACTATAATAGTGTCAGACCAGTGGCATAGCGAGACATTTTTAAAAGAGGGGGGGCATAATTTTCCACATTTTTATGCGTATTTTTTCAGCAGAATTTATTTGAAGCTGCTTGAGAAACAAAAAAGGGTCTAGGAGGGTCTGGAGGCATGCTCCCCCGGAAAATTTGAAAATTTACATGCTGTAATGGCTATTTTAGTGCTTTTTGAATAATTTTCGAGCAAATTTTGTTCACATTTTTTGACCCTAATTCTGAGTGCTTCGCCAAATATGTTGCATTTTGTTCGCACCTTTTCGATTAAACGTATTTAGGGCGTAACGCTTATCACTATCGAAAAGGTTTGAAATTTTGAAAAAATTCCATACATCAAAAACATTTTTGAAAATGGCTGGTGGGGGGTTGCATACCCTTCATCCTACCTTCCTGGATCCGCCCCTGGCAATAAGCTGCTTAAACCATCAAAAGAGCCTGTCATGTTTCAGTCACTAGGCACCATTAGTTTTGTTCTTTCTTACTAAAAGGCCGAGTCAAAAGGGGGGGCTATGGTACAATGCCCCCCTAAACACGCCCCTGTGTCAGGCAATGCAAGAGTGTTTTGGTAGCCCATGTCTACAAGCAAAAATTGGGTTAAAATAAATGAAAGGAGGCTGCAATCATTACTAGTTTTGACGCATTTGGTGGAATGACGTGTATTGATGTGTTTTATAGGCTAGGCCCATAATCTGTAACAACGCGTGCGAAGTGTTTTCTAAATTCTAACTACAGACCAAGAAACCTACTTCACTTCTGATTCGAAGCGATTAATTGAAGCAAAAATTAAAAAACAAAAAATGGAATTTTTTAGATTAGGAAAAAAAAGGGGGGGGGGGGTATGGAGTTAGTTTGAAGGATGAGAACAAAATGGCACTGACTAAAATTTTTTTTTTTTTAATTTTCAAATTTTTAAATTATAAAAAGTAACATATCTCAGAAAATTTTGGGGGGATCATAGCATGACGCCACTGCGCTTATGCCTAGCCATCATTTTTACTAAAAAGCGCGTTAAAAATTAGTAAAAGCAAAGGTACGTTCACCGACACGCAACTGGCGGCAACGTGCTGTCTTCAAGATCCGCGACCAGGAGGGGCGCGGAAAAAAATTTTGCCCTGTTTTTTACTTTTAAATTTCTTACTGGACCGATCCTGATTATATTGTTGAGTAGCCTTGGTCTATTCCAGAGGTACGAACATGCGGCCCGCGAAAGAATTTCCTCCGGTCCGCGAACATTTTGGCGAGACCAGTGCGCTTGAACTTTCTTTTTACCCATCAAATCTTTGCGACGCGATATCAACAGCTGAACCCGCCTGATTGAACCGCGCGCGTATCAAACGTATACTGTAGTACAAGCCTTTCATCTGTTTCAAAATTCAACGCTTCATCCATTGTTTTGTAATAACTCATCGTGCGTTGTACGTAAAATGACTCAGACCTATCCGAGCCACTAGCGGCGGTCGCATAACAAAGGCAGCTGCAGTGAAAACAATTCGCGCTAATACCTGCAGCAGTGCTTAAATCAATGCATTGACTGACTGCAAGCTGCGGGATGCGACGGCCTTGAGCGAAAAGTTTGTTGCCTGATTTCATTCTTGTTACTCCAGACTTTTTTTCTATCACAAACCTATCTACAAAGTGCATATATATTCATTAAATGTCGGCTTAATCTCAAATTAGTTCAGAATGCATAAAACAGAATTACACGAACAGGTGCCGATTTTCAACAGATTTTCCTATAAGCAAAACATTTGCATGTTTATCAGTGTCCATGACCATGAGTACCATCATATTTACTAGAATTGCGCAATCAATAGGGAAAGAATGTTAACTTTTGGTGTAGGCCTCCTGCCAAAATACTAAGAAAGCCAGTTGCGAAATACGCTGCCACGTACACCTACGGGTAAATTACTGGGACAGGGATCGCTTTCAATCAATGTGAAAGAAAGCAGAGAGAAGCTGCGAACCCAGTTTAACCAATTAAGTAGTGAGATAGTCTAATAAATTGATGATTTTGTTTCGAAACCAAATTTTAATTGGTATTGGCCTTAAGACCAAAAGGTTCAGAACTTCAGAAGGTTAATTAAAACGATCGAAATGTCTTGAAAGCAGCTGATATTTTAACGATTCCGTGCAAGTAGATAGAAAAAGTAGGATATCGAACAGCAAGTACCGTAGAGATTAAAACGGTGACAGAGGAAAATTTCAACTGTGTACTAGATCTCTTACCCAGGGGCCGCATCCTATGCTCTTCATACAAACACGAATATTCGTAGTTCGTGAATTTGGTATACTATGCTCTTTGAAACCAATAAAATTCAGGCGACAGTGGATATCCGCTAAAGAAATGGTTGATTACACCTTTAGGAAATCCCGCAACTGTTGAGGAAAGAAGATTTAATGTAGGCTACTCGTATCACAGAAAACCGAAATGTGTAGGCTAATTGAGCGTTGCTTTGGTGTCCTAAAAATAAGATGGCGAATTCGTACAATGACTAAATTTCGAATATGAATACGAAGATTTTGTTTGCAAAAACACGAAGACATTTTAAAGTTATTTTATGTGAAGATTTCAGACATTTTTCAAAGTTTTATTTACGAACAAAAATTTAAAGCAAATTTTACGAAAAAAATAAATCGAGTTTGTGAATTTGTAAACCGATTTTACAAATCACGAAAAATTTTTTTTCCTTCACCAACATTTTTTTTTGGCTCTGAAAACATCCACGAACAGAAAATCAGAACACGAACGGTTCACAAACAACGAATATTCTTGTTCGTTCGAAGAGCGTAGTATACCGCCCCAGGACCACAACCAGGCATAAGGAGAGGGATTTGTCGTTTGTCCTTTCCACGCTAGAGAAAAACAGTTAATATGTGCAAGGTATGCCGATATATTAACAAATATAATCTGCATTTCCTCCGAAATATTTTTCGCTCTCCTAAGCATTTGCTTCTACTGTAATTGCGGTTCAAAAAAAGTTACGGTTTAAAGTTATTTTTAGTCTTTGGGAATATTTAGTCGTAAGTTAGGCTACATGTCTAGTTAAAAACGAGTTCTGTAAATATATGCGTAAGGTTATATTGCTTGACTTCATAAACTTTTTTGCTAGTGACATTGCGGTAGATCTGGAAGATTTTTTCCAATAATCTGTAACAATGGTATTTGGTTTAGGTACACTAAGCTAAGTCGAATGGCAACATCTGGGCGATACAATGCAATAATGACACTGTACCCCGTAGGTACCTTACCAAACAAAAAAGACAGTAATGTTCATGAACAAAGAGTCGTGTTTTGTGCTGTACGACAAATTTCTACCGTTGAGTCGGTGACTTCGGTTAAAGTAAAAAAAAAAAAACGTTGATTGTTTACAAATTAGTACTCGGCCGAGTAGGCCTACTCGGACTGGACTCGGCACATCCCTACATGCAGCCCACAAAGACTTTGTAAAACCGAATAGTACGCGACCCACGCAAGTTTGCAAAAAGGCCCACAGTTGGGCCGCGGCCCTCAATTTGCCGACCACTGCTATAAAATGTCACGTTGCGTTTCAACTTTCGCCCACCTGAAGGAATTTCTGGATAGGCTACGCCCCTATGAGACCAAGACCTCAAGAAAAATTTCTCATGAGAGCTGGTTGTGAGTTCAAAAAGATTAAAAAGCACTAAGCTATAACAAGCTAAAATCGTGTAGCGCGTATACTAGGCAATTTTAGTTGATTAAACTTGATTCTTCATCGCTGTTTTGCAATCATAGTGATTATGCCTACTTCTAGGCGCCTACGCCATTACTTTTTCGTATTATGATGTTGATTAAGCGTGGTGCGGATTGACCAATGACCGTCACTGTAGAACAGGGGTCGGCAACCTTTCAAGCGCAGCGTGCTATTTTTTGATAGTGTCAAGATAGAAACTTCTCCACGTGCCAAACGGCTGCCCTATTTTCCTCCGAAAATATCAGTGCAGACCAAAAAAGGTCTTCACGTCGGTAGATGTCTTATCTACTAAGAAATACCTCAATAATTGAGTGACTTTTGAACCTACTACGCTGAAACTCGCTCATAGATTCGAAAGTATATTTGTTTTAAAATTTGCTTGCGCATGGAATCGCTTCGCGTGCCATGCAAAACCTTCCAGCGTGCCACCTTTGGCACGCGTGCCAGGGGTTGCCGACCTCTGCCGTAGAACATTGACAAACCTTACCAAAAATATTTAAAAATGACCGGCCACCCTATCGAAATTTTTGCGGACGCCAATCAATCAATCAATCAATTTTCTGGACCCGCTCATCCTTGGGGGGTCGCGGGGGCAGCAGCTCAAGTTGGAGCCTCCAAGCATCTCGATCCTCTGCAACAAAGGATAGATGCTCTGCTGGGATGCCAAGGCGAGACCAACTAAGATCTTCAAGGTAATCTCGCCATCGAGTTCTAGGACGGCCTCTAGGCCTTCGACCAATCGGTGTTGAACAGAGCAGTTTTTTGGCTGTTCTTTCCTGGGACATTCGTGTCACATGTCCATACCAACGCAGTTGCGATCTTTCTAGTCGGAGAAGCAGCGATTCGATGTTTAGAGATTCACGAATATCTGCACTTTTAACCTTGTCCAACAAGGTCAAACCGCTAATTCTTCGCAAGAATCCCATTTCGGCTGCTTGAACTCGAGACCTCACTTTCTCATTCATGATCCAACACTCATGGCCATAAGTCAAAATAGGAACATAGACCGATTTGAAAATGGATAGCTTTGCCTTGGTGCAAAGCTCCCGTTTCAGTACCACAGATCGGTGGAGCTGGCGCATTACTGCACTTGCTTTTCCGATGCGGATATCCAATTCGCTATTTTGTCTGCCGTCACTTGTGAATGAAACGCCAAGGTACTTGAATTTCTCTGACTGTTTTAGTGGTACTCCATCAATTTGGAGAGAGCACTGCTTTGGTTGTCTGGACAGGCACATGGTTTCTGTTTTTGTTGTACTGATTTTCATTTCGGCAACAGAGCATGCATCTGAAAACCTGTCAAGAGCTTGCTGGAGACCATTTTGGGTAGAGTCGAGCAGCACAAGATCATCTGCAAATAACAGACGTTGTACAGTGCATTCACCGATCTTTACTCCGCCACAAGACTCACTTTTCTTAACTATTCTATCCATATAAATAAGGAACAGAATAGGTGAAAGAGAGCAGCCTTGCCGTAGTCCCACACTTACTCTGAAAGGTTTCGTCGTTGCACTGTTAACACGAACACAGATCTCGGAATGCATGTACAGCGACTTAATGGCAGTTAGTAACTGGCCATCAATGCCATACTGCAACAGCACCGCCCAAAGCTTGTCTCTAGGAATGCGATCATATGCTTTTTCAAGATCAACAAAACATGCATTGACCTCTTTTGCATATTCCCACGACTTCTCAAAGATTTGCTGCAAGGCAAAGATCTGATCCATTGTGCTTCGGCCAGGACGAAAGCCACACTGAGCATCCGTTAGTTTAGGCTCGACTATTTCACGGCATTTCTTTTCAAGGCATTTGGCATAGACCTTACCCGGGACACTGATGAGAGATACGCCCCTATAATTGGTGCATTTTCTCTTGTCTCCTTTCTTGTGGATAGGTATTATCACACTAGTTTGCCATTGCTTTGGTGCATGCCCAGTACTACACGCCACCTTACAAACACGAGTCAGCCAACGAACACCATAAATGTTCATTGCTTTTAACATTTCAGGTCTGATATCATCCTCACCAGGTGCTTTTCCAGTTTTCAATGATTTGATTACTGCATTCACATCTGCTTCGGTTATCTGAATATCTTCCCCAACCTGTTCTTCGTGAATTTGTATCGGTGTAGGATCAACTGGGTTTAAAAGATCACTAAAGTACTCTCTCCACCGATTCAAAATAGCATCTTGATCTTTCAAAGTCACACCATTTGAATCTTCGATAAAGAGAGCGGCTCGAGATCTTTTTCCACGCAAACGGCGAATGGTCTGCCAGAACACTTTGTTTGCCGTTTTGAAATCATCGTCTAACTTTTCTCCAAATTCCTTCCAGGCTCTTTCCTTAGACAGTTTAACTTTTGTGGCTGCCGTCTTACGTGCTTCAGAGTACTGCGAACGAAGTTCAAGTGATGACTTATTTGCAAGCCAAGCCTTATAGGCCACTTTTTTCGCACGAATAGCTTCTTTAACTTCTTGGTTCCACCAAGAAGTTCTTTTCTCGCTATTCTTCGTCCCTCCAACACGCTTACGTCCACAACAGTTAGTAGCGGACGCAATGACTGCTGTTCGAAACAAACACCACTCAGTTTCAATGTCTTCAGTAGAGGTCGGAAGTTCTTTGAACTTAGATGCAATGTTGTCTGCAAATGCAGTTCGTACCTCTTTGTCAGCCAATGAATTCTAAAATGTAAAACTTTTCCACGAGCCACCTCCTCGCAAAATTTCTGGGTACGTCCCAGATATTAGGTAATACCGCAAAATTGTGTTACTGCATTACGTGACAATGTTTGGTAGCTAAACAATAGGCCCAATAGCTACTGGCATTTCTGTAGCGCAAATGTTACAGCCATTAGGCTACTACAGGCTACGTCCATCGCCCGAGGCATCAATATCAATATACTTGATTTACCGCATATGAGGACGGTTGAAGTTTGAACTTTACGTAAATGGCATAATTCGGCACAACAGTACGGCTGTGGACCAATTATACGCTTGAATAAACACATTAAGACGTCATTACTAGCGGCGAGGCTTTTCCATGACATCAAGCCGTTTACCTCCAAAACTAACGCCAGTGATATTGTCACGGCAAGATTATACCAACACGGCACATGGAGTGGGACGAGTTGTTGGTGCGTTAGGATTCGGAACTGGTTTTGCGGGTTCGACACTCAGCCAGGTCATCTGCTTCACTCATGTGAAAAAAACGAAGCTGCGAGTATGTGGCTTAAAAGAAAGGTTATACTAACAAGGGTTTGCTTAATCGGAAAAGCTGCTGTTTATGTTAAACATTGCCTTGCCTTTCAAAGAAACAGATTATGTATAACAAGTAAGTGACCACAAGCGACAAATGTATAGATGTGGTAAAAAGACGCTTGAAATATTCTTTCTGAACTATAAAAAGATTCTACAAACTAACATGGTGTTTCGCTTGAAGTTTTCCTATCTGAAATACTATCTGAAAAGTATGAAAACTTCAATTTTTATTCCCTGAAATGACATCGTTCGTTTTGTCAGTCCGTTTTATTAAAAAGGTTATCAACCCACAAACATCAAAGCATTGAAGATAAGCTGCAATATCTTAACTCGAAAACAAGCACTCTCCAAGAAGTACAGCTATAATGCATGATCGACACATTACTTCTGATACAACAGCATCATGATTCGATTTGTTTTGTAACTGATAATTTACAAGCAACACCCAACCGCTTTTTAAATGCCGTTCCAATCTCTGAAGTTCATGGATTTTTCAGCTGAAGATGCTTGGACCCATTTCCGCGCAGTGGCAGCGTATAAAAACAGAAAACAGCCCATATGGAAAGTATTCTTTTACTTCCATGATTAATTAATTACAAAAAAAATACCACTCAAAGAACAAAACAACATGCAAAAAATTAACTACCACACAATAGTTCGCACCGCTACAAAGTTTTTGTTTCGACGAGGCTACCGTTGGGTAACCTGTTAGTGTTTGATGGTTATCCACAGCATACAATTTTTAGCCAAAAGAAGTTGACTAGTAAGAAAAAATTCGTAACGATTTCAAGCAAGCAAAATGCTTCGTCAAAACTACTGAAAAAGCAAAACAACAGTTTATTCGTTTTATGTACAAATGTAGATGACCTTCATGCTCTTCATGCGTAACGTTCTTTGGTGACATTGCGGTAGAGGCAGCAGGCGAAAATCATTGCCAAAAGCTAAAAATATAGTCTAATTTCAGTCAAAGATCGAAAGAATTTGGTTGAAAAGCGTGCTCTTTAGGCTAATACTACCTAAACGTAGTACCGGTAGGCCTCTTAGGAGTAAATGTCAGTTCAACTAAAAATTTGCATGAAATATTACATCTCCCTAATGCAGCATTTTCTAAACAGGGAGGCGCGAATATTATCACAATCATTTAAAAATGATTAAGTGAGCGGAAGTGTCATCAGTTATGAAGATGCTATGTTAATTTGCTTTAAGATTTAATAAACATTTCAGCCCAGGAAAGTTTTTTTTCGAAAATAACCAAAAAGACCCTTTTTTCTTTTTTGCGGGTCGAACGCTTGAGGCCATTCAGTGATAAGGACTGGCAGAAAGATGCTGCAGTCAAAATGTTGCTCCCTCTCAAGTTCTGGCTTCCTACGCCACTGGGTAGTGGCATGTGATTTACGATTTGATAGGAAGACGTAATAACGCAAACAACTAAACATGGCCTAGCGGTACCGCGCGCAGGTGACAGATTCTGCGTGACGGGTTTGATTCGCGGCTGGAGCCGATCGCAATTGACTTATATAACGAATCGCTGCTGACTCAAAGAGCGCAGGCTCACTTCGCAGTCTCCCTCAACTACTGTTGAATTTTCAGTTCAATATAATTTGAAAATAACCTCAGTTATAGTAGTAGTTAAAGTATAGTTTGGAAGCCACTGGATTACCGTTTAACTCAGAAAAAGAGAAACAAACAATGGAGAGATTTTGATTTTTAATGCAAGTTTATTTGATTTTAATTAAAAATTATGCACTTCTTTATATCAAATTTAGTATCTTTGTATCAAATTTAGTATATAAAGTTTTTAACAAAAACTTTTAGCTCAGTAGCTAAGCGCAGTCGCTATCGGCACGGGAGGTCTAGGGTTCGCATCTCGGGCCGGTCAAATCGGCACAGTATTGTCATCGGCTCGCCACCGCTGGTACGTTTCTTCGGAGCAGCTGTGTAACCCAAGCGCCAAGCCACGGAGATGGGCCCCGCCACTCGTTACACGCTTCGGCGTAATACCGCGAGTGTAATGAAGATTTGATTTTTTTGAAATTTTTATCAGCATTAAATTTTTGCTTTAAGGAAGTTATTGCATCTATGCACCAGCGACTCTACTGGTACTCTTGTTTTCGCACTTTTAGTGTCCTCTTCAAAATTCCTAGGGTCCCCTTTATCAATTCAAATTGACAAACAATAAGAGCCAAAAATGCCGAGCAACCCATATAAAATTAAAGAGTAATTTTAGAAGACATGTGAAACCATGCAAAGCAATGCGATAACAAAGCCCCAGTAAATGTTAGAGCTTCGCATAGGCCTACATTTAAGTATACTGTTATTTTAGTCCTTAAGCTATTTTTGTTTCATGTTTACTGTGCTCCGAACTTGTAAAATCACAGTGATGATAGGCTTATCTCATATTAATGTTTGACTTCGAGTTTAAAATGAATAGATGAAGTAGATTTCGGCAGCTAAGAAATTTTTCTACAGCATGAGTAAAATTAATCTCAACATTTCAATAAATATTATTGAAAAAATCGTGTACCTCAATAAATAGCACGGCAATGGCAATCCCTCCCAAAACCAAAAAATAGGTCTGGATTGCTTCTGCACACCCAGTAAGATTTAATCCGCAAGAAGATGGTAGACCAATCAGTATCCAATCTTGAGGTCCATTGACACCACAGCATTGAAACTATAGGAAAAACTTGAGGTAATATGAAACAGTAAGTAGAATTTCGTATCACTTTTAAACTTGCAAGTTTACAAATCGAAACACCGCAATCAGTCACTGATTTAGATTTATATTAGAGAATCATTTCCGCGAAGAGCTAAGTCGGCTTCAATGCTTCCAAAAGGTCGTTAGAGTATTTCGAAAAAGGTGTTGCTGATGGTTTTCATTTGCTATAGAAGATATTTCAAAGCAAGTTTAACAGGAAAGCTTGAGATAACCCTTAAGCGATTTTAGATATGCCAACGACTATGGGGCCATAGTTGCTAAACGCGGACGATGGACTAAAATACAATAAACGATGAACACATTTGGCACTCTTTTATGGAGATACTGCTTGTTGCAAGATTTTGTCTAAAAAGAACATCTTTTGGAGTAGGATCCGTGAAAATAAGTAAAAAATAGCAGTAGGAAATTAAGTTCAGTCTGGGGTCAATATTTAGCAAGAAGTTGAGTTAAATTGTCCACTTCTGGCTAATTGTCAATGTCCTAGCTCGCACATAATAGTATAGCTGCATGCCTTAGCAGACTTACGGCTTCGTGTACGGCGTCCCATGACACTTTCACAGAATCTCCAGCCGGTGTTCCGTTGTCGTACAGCGGGATAGTGTCTTCAGCCGCTTTCTTGGCGTCTGGGTAATAAACAAATGCAAGAACCCCACCAACAATTTCCACGATAAAAAGGATAAGCACCATTGCGAAAAACTAAAGAAGTAGTAACAAATTAACTGCTGCTGTGCAAAACAAAAACGAACACATCACACATCACCGTTAAAAGAAAGCTCGTTCTTAGCAAATCTGTTGGACGTGGGGCTCATTTGAGATGTTTTGTGTCTCCGAATCGTGAGAAAAGAAAGTCGTTGTAAACGCTTGGCTCAGCGTCCACTTCAAATCGAACTAGGGATGTGCCGAATACCGGATACATATCCGGTATCCGGCCGGATAGTGCTTCTCTATCCGGGTGGATTCTGGGTATTTCTAAAGTTTAGGTAAAAATAAAATTTACCTTTTCAATTTATGAAAAAAAATTTGGTGCAAGTTTGAAAACTTTAATTTTGTTTAGGCTTTCTACAAAAGGCAAAACCGAATCTAAACCTTTCACTACGTTGGTAATTTTTTATAGCAAAAGGATTTAAATTTAGTTTACGAGTTTTTTTTTCGTTTGGCGCTGTGACCTGTGAGTTTTGTCATCAGGAAAGCCACTTCGATGGAGTAGCAGTAAGGCAGTAATCAATCGGCTTCAAACCGAGACGGTATAAGTTCGGGGACCGTAAAGACCATGCAAATAATTTACGTGTAAAAGCCTGTCTTCTGTCCTATCACTGGCATGTTTGTCTTATGTTCAAAATGAAAAAAAAAATGCAATAAGCGGCGGACATAGGCGCCGATGCTTTCTCGAAGGTAAACAGCAGGAAGAGAAAATCTTTATAAAAACTTTGTTTTCTACGTTCAAAAAACGACGTTTTAAGGTACCAGTAAAATTGCTATGGATGTGTTTCTGCTTTTGAATGTTGTGCGGTTTTGTGACGTTATGTAGGCTAAACTGAAGTCTTCAATTCAACGTCCTTAATAGTTCATCAATCGGCTGTTTGTATCAAAAGTTTGATGTAATCTACCCATCGTTACAGATTTACCGCAGGATCGATTTTTTGCAGTATTTTCATGGTAATGTGGTGTCTATAAACTTTAAACCTTGCGTCTCCAAGTAGCTTTCATGATAGCGCATAACATGCGAAAATTCAAATTTAAACTTGCTGTAACGATACAACTGTTTAATATATTTTTGTTTCAAATGCTTTGTATACTGTAGAAGGTTCTAGACCAGGGGTTCTTAATCGGGGTGGGGGTAAATTTTCTGAATTAAAGACTAAAGAAAACTTTAATTTTCAGTATTGAAAAAGCAGTAGTGGTACACTGGGGGTAAATTAAACGTTTTTTTTTTTTCGGCACGGGGTAAACGAGACAGAAAAGGTTAAGAACCCCTGTCATAGACCGATGCGTTGTTTTGCGAAGTTTTATTCGTGGGATTGCATTATGAAATTATAATTTTCTACTGACGTAATTTTTTTCGTGAATATTCTGGACGGATCTCTCCATTAAAATTTCACTGGGTTAAAATTTGTGCTCGTGACGTCACAATTGCGTTTACTGTGGTTTGGTGTGAATTTTTGACACCAGGACAATTGGGCACCTGGACAACTGGGCACCTGGACAACTGAGCACCAGGACAACTGAGCACCGGAAAACTGGGCAGCGGACAACTGGGCACCAGAACAACTGGGCACCGGATAACTGGGCACCAGGACAACGTGCCCAGTTGTCCGGTGCCGAATTGTCCTGGTGCCCAATTGACCTGGTGCCCAGTTGTCCGGTGCCCAGTTGTCCGGTGCCCAGTTGTCCGGTGCCCAGTTGTCCGTAAACCTAAATAACTATATTTTATTAAAATCTTCTGACAACTTTTTCAATTATCGCTCTATGTTACTTAATGTGCTGCAATTAAATACAATGTCTTGTCTAAAATCTTGATTTGAAACAAATTTAACCATATTTTGCAAATTAAGATATTTATCGCAATTATCATAATATGCACTTTTTTCTCAAGTTTATTACCTGAGAAATTACATTTGAAAATTAAAACATTATTATTTTAGACTAAGGAGTAGTTTTGGATCACCTAGTAGATACATTTCATAAAAAATGCATGCTGAAAATCGTCAAAATGATGGTACAAAAACACCATCTTGTCGCTGGCACAGGTAATTTATCGTTACTTGTCATATATTCAAGTACTGTACTTACCGTGCCGAGTAAGCATTTGTTCTCTTTGATAGCTCCACAACAACCAAGGAAACCAACAACCAACAGAAGCGACCCAACGGCAATAATGATGTATGCGGCGTTGAAGATATCTGGATTATCACTGATGAGTTGTCTAAACGAATCTGCTCCAACCACAACCCAAATTCCAATCCCTAACAATGCTGCTCCACCGAGCTAAAAAAAATTTACAAAATTGCTTTTTGCTTTCTTGAATTTTCATGAACTTGTCTTGGATTCTACGTCTATAGCTAATTTGAATAAACAAAATCACTAAGGGTACTTTTAAATTACTAAATTGAAGATTGATTAATTGATTGAGAGATATCGTGAAATAAGCATACCGGTACGTTCTTCAAGTTACCACCCACGCAGTACACATGTTAAAGTAGTCAAACGCAAGGAATTCAGCCGTGAATCCCATTCTTTACAAAAGATCACAACTTGCGGTACCGCAACGTTATGTCGCTGTCAAAATTCCATACTTTTTGAAAATGAAGTTTTTTAAAACCTTGAATTGCTTCAGACTTGGATTGTATCAGATACTATTAATAGAGATGGCTCGGGCTGACTTTTTTGAGGCCCGGATCGCCCACGGCCCGGAACCTCCAGCCCATTATCCGTAATCGACCCGGCAACTCGCACCAAAAATAAGCCCAGCCCGCCCAAAGCCCATTTTTTTACGAACCTTTAATCACATTAATCAAATTTGAAGAGATTTCTAAAAGTGTTAGCAGTTCGTTAGCGGCCCAGAGATAAACAAAAATAGAACCAGGCCGTTAGCGGATCAGTAAAAATACCGGTTAACGGCTCGTTGGCGGGTCTCTTAGCGGCACATGCCATCTCTAACTATTAAGTTTGGACGAGGATCATCCGCAAATCAATTAAAAGAAACTTGTTTGTCAAAACGTTGCAACAGTTAAACAATACGAGCCCATGTGATTCTAAACTTTCCGTAAACAAAACCAACAACAAATCACTTAATCTATGGAAACTTTGAACGCGACAAAAGTTTTAGTAACAAAAGCGGAACAACGGCGATAACAGAGGCTATTGTGCAATTTTGTGAGGGCAGCTCTTAATTCTCATATTGGTCAAGCTAAGTAATAAAAATAGCTACTAGTCTTCATATTTTTTTTTTTTTTTTTCGAATCATTTGTGCATTCATCATGCCAAAGGGTTGTAAGTGCGGAATATTTTGATTTTTCCCCAATTGGAAACTTAGTGATTTGGGCCTACACGCGACGCCAACATTGCTATGAAGCTGCAGTCGTATTTGATTTATCATTATATATCATTTGATTTGATCGTATTCTGATAGTTAGTCCGAATAACTAACAAGAATTTCTTAGGGGTATTTTTTCTTCTTAAATGATTAAAAACAAATTATATTTTCTTATCAAAAGTCTTGAAATAGTTTTCGCTATAAAATTGCTAGTTTACAGATTTTTGGATATCACAAGTAGTGGTTGACATCGATTCAGCGTCATTCTACTGTTAATTTGAATTATCAAAAGCCTCCTGATGAAAGCGAGAAAGGAATTTTGTGCGTGCGACTACTTGGCGTTGGCGTAACTGACTTAGGACTACAGACTTTGGCAACATACCAATGTATTTAAATACAAATACAAAATGGATTGACAATAAAGTATTTAAATACAAATACAAAATACTTTTCGGCAATACTAGTCAATCCAAAATAAAAATACTTTCACAATGACAATGTGTTTAAATACATTTCAAAATACTTTTCCGAAAAACAAAAAACATTTGAATCAAAGCGAATTTTGAAATTCCAAAAACACTACAAGATATAGTTTTTCGAGTAGTATTAAAATGTGGAAAAAAGTGAAAATCAACGAAGTTTCAGATACGGCGCTTTTATTTTGGGCGGCAGCTTTGTTTAGCTTTATTTCTTATCCATTGCGTGGAACAAATGTATTTAAAATAGAAAATACAAATACTTGTTGTAAAAAGCATTTAAATACAAATGTAAAATACATTAAAATAAATGTATTTAAATACTAATACAAAATTTAGTATTTTGTATTTCAAATACGTATTTTGAATACAAAATATATCCCAAGCCTAAGTATTATTACAAGGCTTTAGGATTCGAGATCGCTTTAAAGTTAGATGTTAGTAATCAAGATAGTTGTCTCACTACTACCGTGTTGTCCCTCACTCAATGGTCGGACACCGTCTCAAAAGCGAATGCTTATGAATGAGCGACAACGGTCGGATTAAACAGTGGGAAGTTGCCCGAAAAGAAAAAAAAAAAAAAAACTTCTGTAGTTCACAAACCACCTAGCTAGAAAATTAAAGCCCCCCTCCCCCTAAGTGCAGACAGTTAATAAAAACTTTAGGTACCGGTACCATTTACTTACGATTGAGGCACAATATACTTACGAATATCAGCAAATTGAAGACGAACATGAGGTATTTGCAGCAACTGTAATCTCCCATTTTGTTGATGAGGAAGCTCTTTCAATGACAACTTTATAAAAAGCAAGACACGTACAAATGCAATTATCAAACACAACAGCTTAATTGAGAGAAGTATAGTGTTAGGCACTCGTTACACCACTGGTAACTGTTAAACGGCTACTGCATATTGTACTGTAGACATGCAAGAATGCTTCGAACTAAGAAGCCTTTTCATAGAATAGTTACATTCTTCTTGTCAAGATACAAGAAAGATGACTACCTACTTTTGAAAAATTAATAGTCGTTAGTAAGTGTGCAACCTAGATGTGATTGATACCCGTTTTACAGATAAAAAACGATACACCTAGATGTGATTGATGCTCGTTTTGCAGATTAGTGATAGTTGTCGTAAATCTGCGGTCATGCTGGACAGGATTTCTTTTGGTAAGTTTCTTTGCCTGTCTGGCCTTTTGTGGTTACTTACTCTATGGTTTCATCGGGTCTTGGTCTGGGGTTAGATTGGGTCTCTCCGGATAAATCTAGTTACACCGTGACGACATTGAGTAACCTCGAAAATGCATTACACTGCTTTGGTTCCTATTGTTGCACTATATCATAGCGGTGTTTGAGCTGTGGTCTCTCCAGTGTCTTTTTATATCTCGCCGTCTTATGTTTTCTTTTTATTCTTTCTTACCCTATTTTAGTTTAATCGGGTGTTGCGACCATGCCTACTAATCCCCTCATCTTCAAGTTTCATTCTCGCTAGCATGTTACGACGTTGACCGTTTTGTCGCTTCTTCCCTTTTCTGTTTAGGTTTGTATTTAAAATCTTATATCGCAGCGTTCTATTTATTTCGACGGTCCAGAAATAAAGGACACAACTACTACAGTCGAATCCGGTTAATTGCATATCGGATAATCGCATAATCCGTTCTATCCCATAGGAATCGTAAATTCCGAACCATATTCAGTTCGTTTTCCCAATTTTGCATAAACGCATAATTCGCTTAATCGCAAAAAAGGCTTGAAAAATTGACTATGCTATTAACCGGATTTGACTGTACCACTAAAATCAAAAAACTTTTAAATCTGCGTTATTCAATGAGTGATCCCCAGCGAAATACACCAATACTGCTCATACTAATGCAAACTGATATGTATGCAACACTTTTACAATTGATTTGTCAATTAGCTGCCAACACTCCTTTGATCTTTTCAGAATCTTAGCTTCGTTTCAAGACAATTTGCTTTGAAGCTATATTGTACCAATGATATAAAATGCTATCTATTCAACAAATCAATCTTCGCGAAGCTATATGCTGGAAACCTGGTGCCAGATATAACTGTCGTAACATATTAAACCTAACAACTTAAGGAACCATTCCACTACTCAATGATTGCTTAAACACGAATAGGAGAACCCCACACACGCTTGAATTGACTCCCTGAGATCTAATAGGCAACATGTTTAGGTGAAAATGCATTCTCTCTTTTCAGAAGTGAAGCGCTCTCCACAAGTTTCTTACGGGTACCGGCAAATTTCAGTGAAACGACAGAAAGTAACTGGAGTAAGAGTTCTTAAAAACGTAGGTACTTACTATCTGATCTTAAGTATAGTTTCAAAACGCAAATATCATTAAAATTGTAACAGACGATAACGACGTGCAGAACACGAGGAAAGCTACCTAGTATCTAAAAACAACTTAACAATAACTCTCACGAAGCACAATGCCTTACTGTGCAGTAAATTGGTAAAGGTAATATCCTAACGAAAATTGATCACACTAAAATCGGTTTTCCTTTATCAAAATCTTGTTTTAATCCAGTAATATTGACGCAACCAATGGGTACGAGGGCTGAAGCTGACCCCTAAGTTTTTCATCACACAGTACATATTAATTAAAACATAGATCTAGCAGACACACCATACAGCAACATAAGCATTTTTTCAATTCCATATTGCTTCACCCTAAAAATCGTCATACTTTGCAACAACCCTCGCCTACCTTGACATGCTAAAGATACTAAGCTACTGTCAACAAAATCGCGATGGCTATAGCTGTTTTCATCTGACAAAAAGTAGGTTACCGTAACGTGAAAACCAAAAGACACACCTCCATCATAAGCATTATACATACTATAGGCTACAGTACGTGGTCGCTAACTACTAGATAAATAATTCAAAAGCTGAATTTCAAAAAATTCGAAGCCACTGCAAAACGAAGATATTGATTATAAAGCCAATGTTCGGAATTGTTGGCCGCAAAAGAAATTGCTTACTTTCAGGGGCGCATCCAGCAAATTTCAACAGAAGGGGATTCTAAAAAAAACCGCGATCTCGCACTCAAGAGCGGATCCAGAAAATTTTGGTGGGGAGGGGATGAAATTTTGAATTAGGTTGAGTGCTAACTAAATACAAAGACGTTAGACCCAAAAAAGGCGTAAAAAGCCCTTTGAAAATGGTTTCACGTTTGCAACGCATTCAAGAAATTTTTTCAAGGAGGGGACACCCAAAATTACCACATTTTCAAGCGTGTTTTTTTCGGGCAGAATCATTTTAAAGTATATTAAGAATGAAAAAGGCTCTAGGGAGGTTCGGGGGCATGCTCCCCCGGAAAATTTTTGAAATTTTGTATACTGTAGTAGCCATTTTAGCACTTTTTCAACCATTTTTACGCAAATTTTGTTTAAACTTTTTGCTCCTAACTAAATCTGAGTGTTTCACCAAATGTGATGCGTTTTACTTAACTGCAGATAGTGTACACTATTTCGACTTTTCACGTCTCATCAGTGCAGTTTGCTGACTGACACATTTTTAAAGCGCTGGTTGTGTCAGACAGCAAACTGCAATCATGCATTTTGTTTTACACATTTTCGATTATGCGTGCTCATGGCGTAAAGCCCGGTCTACACTAACGCTGAGCGAGGCGCAAAAGTTAGTTTGTTTTATTGAAATGGAGCTTTGCGCGGCGCATGACAAGTGCCCCGCTCAGCCGCGCACAGCCGAAAAAAAATTTACGCTTTGTTTAATTCTTCTCAGCCTGCTCGACTGCGACTTGCTGCGACCGGGAGTTGTCCCTTTTCCAGGTACAGGTTTAGGCTAATAGTCTTAGACTACTGGGTCGTGAAACACTTTGTCTTTGTATATTTTTTTAGGTAAACAGGCAGAAGAAAATAGCAAAAGATTGTATTTTGAAATTTCAGTCGGCTTTATAAGAATCCAAGCTGTACGCAGGCCAAAATGGCAACCTACCGATGTCCAATTAATTGACCTGTGAACATCTAGTTTTTTTTTTGAAAACAAGTTTTGCAGAGACCAAAGGGCTGTTCAATTCCGATTTGTTTGGCTAAAATGAATTACATCCCAAGTCTTTCGTAGCCGAAAAGATTTGTACCAGCTGTTGGACTAAGCCTATTCGGCAGTGTTGACAGTTGGCGGGTTGGTGTGTAGTGAAGGATGAAACTGAAGCTTGTGGAGAGTTTTTTTTTTCTGTAAAGTAGTGATTTGAAAGCATTGACTTTTGAAATGTCAGTAGGCTAGGTTGTTAGTACCTTACTGTAGTAAGAATAAGGCCAGAATGACAAGTCGGCAACCTACCCCATTCGCCACTGGACCTAGGTTTATTAATAATGAGTAGCCTAGAGAAAACATGCCCACAATCTTGTTGGTGCATAGGTGTTGGTTGTCTACACCTTGTTTATGCATAAGTAGCATGTCCACTATCTTGTTTGTGCATGACTGCATCTTGTACATCTTACTTGTGCATACCTGTTGGTTGTCTATATATGCGCAGGATCTGGGCTGTCTGGACCATAGTGCTGCAATAGTCCAAGTGTAATAACATTAGTCATGAGTAATCATGGGAAGTGATTGAGAGGCACTGCTGATGTGGAATGATAGATGTGACAAGAAACCTTACTTTACCTGTATATATAAATCAAAATTATGTCTTGGTATTATGTCATGATAACATCATAATTACTAATAGTATTAAGTTTATTTCATTATGTGTGTACTCGTGTGTATTCTGCTGCGCCATTGTTGTGTATAATCAATTCTATTTGAATAAGATTTCAAATACATTTGTGTATAGTAGATAAAGATACCCCATTGAAGGGGACTGCTGCCATTGGTAGACTCATTCTATTGGTTGTTCGATTCCCTGATTGAACTCACAGGAGGGCTAACAGACCCAACAACTTCAGAATCTCCTACCCCCGACCAAAAACAGTCTTCTCCAGCTCCCAAAATTTTTAGTGAACAAATTTGCGAATTCTACGCCTGTTGGATATGGGCAACTTGACTCAGATACTCACGAAATGGTCTTGCGCTGTCCAGTTTGCCACTGTTTGATTACTGATCAAACTAACTTTCGCATTGTTTTATCATTTTTATGTTAAAAGTTGTTGTGTAATTGACTATTTGATGACTATTTCTGTGCAAACAAATAAAATTGTACTTGACTTGTTTGGTTAGGATCTTGGGTTCCAATCAATACAGTCGTAGGGTACTGACCCACTAGTTAGCGAACTAGCAGACAACTGTATCAGTGTATGTTTGTTCTTCAACGCAGCCCAATGCACCAACCACTCGGCCAACTCCATACCTGCATCAACTTAAAAAGCACGCCGCGTCTGACCATTTTATAGTTTCAGTGTAGACACGTCGCTTGGCTTGACTTGACTTTTCTCAGCCTGGCACGGCCCCAGTGTAGACCAGGCTTAAGGCTTATCAAAAAGGTGCGAAATTATGGAAAATATGTATTCATGAAAAACATGTTTGAAAATGGCTGGTGGGAGGATGCATCCCCCCTGGATCCGCCCATGCCCGCACTGATAACAATGTCTCTTACCACTGCACCAACCAGCCTATTCGGCTTCAGCATGATGCAGGGCAAATTCTGTCAAAGCTGTTTTGAAGTAACAGCACGTACTGCACTTGCACAGTTTGGACACTTTACTTTAAAAACAAGGGTTCGGTTTCAAAAAGGGGAGAAGTTTGGACCCCCAAATCCCCCCAGGGTGCGCCACTGCTAACCTCTTATAACTTCACTTCGTTACGCCCAAGCAGTTGCTGGGTGTTCCACACCGGTTACCGGAACTTTCGTCACATGGACCTTTCGTTAAGGAGCTTTCCACGCACAGACCTTCCATTACGTGGAACTTTCGTCACACTGTAATTGGATGAGTACAATGGCATAACCGAATTTTTCTTGTTTATATCCCGAGCAAAATTTTCAATCAATTCCGATGTTAAAGTTAGGGTTAGTGATCGAAATTCGAAGCCTCATTTCTGAAGAGAGAATAGCTTAGGCTAGGGTCAGGGTTAGGTGCGGTTCAGGGACGTATTATCCAGAGGTTCAAGGTGTTCAGCGCACACCCTACAATATCACAAGCACACGCGTTAATTATATCTAACTAAAATTTTTGAATTTTCTCGTTTTGAATCTTTGTAGTATTAGCGCAGTCGGAGTTCTTCTTTTTTTTTTTTTTTTTTTCGGTGAACAATTGCTTTTTTTTTTCAGCGCCGACCGATGACGCAACACTCTTTCGTGTGATAGGTTCACGAGCCTGACCTTTTCCATGGTATTCTAAACAGGGCATCGAACCCCTTGGAATATCGCTTTGGTTACGGTTCAGGTTACGTTAAAATAATTTTTGGCGGTTTACCTCCGGTTCAAGTTTTTCGTCGTTTGATTTTGCAGGTTCAATGCCAGTTAAACTTAAAAACACTTTTAATCATCGGGTTCAGGTTTGCAGAAGCAAAAATTTAAAGATTCAAATTCGGTTTGGGTTCAAGAATTTGAAGCCGTCGATTCGACTTATATTCTGGTACACAGCTACATGCGCAGTTTTTTCAAAAATACTAATTGTATTTAAGCTGATTGTGCTTTTTAAGATGCTACTGCAGTTCATAAAGGATGTCCTCAGCTGCAGAAATAACCTCAGATTAACTTCAGTGAGCTTAACCGCGCTGTTATTGCCACCATAGCGATCATACGTGGAAAAAAATTCATAAGAACAGACGCGATTTAACCTAACAAATGCTATTTTAGTCCAAGCTTGCACTCCGATCTGGGTTTAGGTCAGACAAAAATTATTTTAACGGTTCAAATCCGGTTAAGGTTCAAAATTGCGATGACCTTGGGTTCAGGTTAGGTTTGCGTCCGTTAAATCGTAAAGGTTATGGTTCGGTTCGGGTTCAATGAAAGGAAGCGGTTAATGCGGGTTTTCGTTTAACGCTCCGGTTCGACGACCTGATTCTAAATCGTATTATTAGCGGAGAGTGATTTTTCTTTTTCCACACTATTCAAGTCCAAGAAGTGTTTAATTTTACGATTGAACCCAAACGCAACGTCACAATGTGTACAATCACAAGAGTTGCACCATAGCTGTTGCAATGAGGTTGTTGGTAACTGCTAGTCATTTTCGAAAGTTAGGCCGTTGATAATACAGGCAATTTTAAGTTGTAGGTCAAATTTATTTAGTGAAATGGAGTTTAATGTTGACAGTGTAAGTAAAAAGCCATTTTCTTGCACAAATTATATTGCAAAATTGAAAATAGTACCGTGGTTGTAGTTGAATCAATCTGGTGGTCGGTAGTAGTTTGCCATATTCCAAAGTTCGGCGATCGATGTATATATACATTTTAAAGTTGTAGTCACATATGTTGAGAGGAGTGGAATCAATAGTGGAAATACAGTAGGCGTTGACGATATAATTAAAAATTTCAGCGGTGGATTAGGCATTGACGATATAATTAAAAAATTGTAGATTTATAGTACAGTAGTAGTTGTATAGTAGATTGAATTGAACCTATATGCTGTCGCAGGCCACTCTGTCACTTACCACTAAGCAGGGTTGGGAATCGATACCCAAAAAAGTAAAGAAATTATCGATATTCGATAGTTCACCAAAAAGTAAAGAAATAATCGATTTCGATGGTGGTTTAAAAAAGTAAATAAAGATTATTGTAATCGATATTCGATATTACACTGAGCATTTGGAAGTGTACGCCAAGCATTTTTTGGTGATGTCCTCGCATTCATGCGATAATTTACAGACAAACGACGGACATAGTATATGCGAAGCAACTTCGCTATTAAAAAAAACTTTTTTTTCGGCACAAAAAAATTTATCAGCAAAAACAAGGTATAATAATGGCATACCGACGATTATTTTAAATTTACCAAAGCAAGATAAAGTAACCTGGAAAAAAGAATCAAATATGAAGAATCGAATTGCGCCGAAAAAAAAGTAAAGATAAGACCATATTCGATACTCATTAAAAAAAGTAAAGGCTCCAGTGCATTTTAAGAATATCGCAATCGAATATCGATTACAATCGATTTTCCCAACTCTGCCGGTAAGCAAGCGGGCCGCGTAACTTTTTAGTCATAGATATACCTATAACGAACATCCGAAAGTAATAGCATAAAAATCCATTGGAATCATACAGCTGAAGTTATCGAACTTACTACTGAAGCATGAAATAATGAAAAAAACAAAAGCACATTCAGTGAAATTTTTTACTCGGTGTGAAATTTGGAACTATTTTTGAGTTGCGTAGCGCTTTTTTCATCAGCAATGAAAAAAGCGGCAATTAAATATTGATTAAAAAACAGAATAACAAATATGCTACCTTTAAAAAGCTGTATAATTTGCATATATGGTACTACAAGCTTAGCAATTCATTTTTGCAAACTTACGTAACCCCTACTACAGGACAAGTTGTGCAGCACTACTTACTGAAGTGAAGCTGTAACCATCGACCATAAATAATAGTCTTGTAACGGACCACGAATTATCTGATTTGTTATTATTACATAACAATAGCCGAACCGCCAAATTCTGAAAAAGATTGAAAGGCTTGTACTGTACGTTTCTGCGTTTGTATGATTTCTGTTGTGGATACACGAGTGGTTCAATCGGGGGCTCAGTTTTTGATATGACATCACAAAAATTAGGCCTGGGAAAAGAAAGTTCAAGAGTACTAAAGGTCTCGCCAAAATGTTCGCGGGCCGCATGTTCGTCGCCTCCGTTTAAATGGTTTGGCAGCGTCAGCGGAAGTTTTGTTGTCTTACTCCAGTTTGGAGTAAAAAACATTCGGTACGTTAAATCGTGTGTGTTTTTATCAAGATTTTTCCTAAGAATGATTGTTATGGTGGCTATAAATCCCGGCAAACGGCAGCATACAACGGAGTGGAGGCTGTGACGCACACTTAAAAAAATGCTCACCGTACGCTTCTGGTTCGGTTAGTAGAACAAAGTTCGGAAGGGATAGGTTCGGTTAGAGCTAGGTTCGGCAAGGGTTTGGTTATGGTTTGGTGTAGTTAGGCTTAGGGACGGGTTAAGTTCGGTCAGGGTTAGGTAAGGATTTGTTCTGTTTGAATGTTATCAGTGACGAAGTTGCAACATCGGATTGATGCTGCAACTTCGTTAAAAATATAGCAACTTCGTTAAAAAATTGCTGTAAACGTGACAAGAAAAATTCGGTTAGGCCATTTAACTCGTCGAAAGTATCGTGTTACAAAAGATCCACGTGATGAAAGACCCGCGTGACAAAAGTTCCGTGACGATAGGTCCGTATGACGAAAGTTTTTGCAACCTTCCCACAGTCTTTTACCTCAATTCTATCGAAAGATTACATAATAAAAATCTAGAGAAGTAAATTTACAAAAAATCTGAGGAAATTAGTATGTAAGCCTGCATAAGCTAAGCCTTTTTCTTGATATGACCAAAAAACAAAAATCCGCAACGCTTTTGCTGCACTGTGCACTGGGGCCGTAGTCAGCCTTCACATGTTGGAGGGGCTGAATAAATATTTTTAGAGGGGCTGACAAATCAACCTAAATTTTTTCCGATTTTTTATTTTTATTGCTTTCCAAGCCTGAACAGATCAACTTCAATCCAGTAAAACGTTATACAGAAAGAAAGAACCTAGCTGCACTCGAAAACGAGAAACGCAAGTAATAAATCTACGCCGATGTACTAAAAATGCTTTCAAAACTTACAAGCATCTTCAGCGGAAATCCAATGATACAGAGAAGTAAAATGTGTTAATCAGTTAAAGGGAGAAAACAACAAAATAAAACATAATGCGTCTTACTGCGAAGTTAAGCAGCGTGGTGTCCAGTTGCGGTTGCATATAACTGCTGGTTGTGTTTTCATAATGCAAATTTCATTAACTGCGTTTATGTGCAACTACACAACACTTCGACATCAGTCCGGTTAACGGTGAAAATTGAAACTCCTTCTGCTTTTAGCATTTGGATGCGAATCAGAAATTAGCATCGAGATTTAAACACATCGATTGAAGCAGTTATCTTGAAAAAAAATTATAAACGATTGGGTTTATATAATTATTTTTTGGGGGGGGGGCGAAAATAAATTCTGGAAGGGCTTAGTCCCCAATAGCCCTCCCGTGGCTACGGCCCGGCTGTTCACAAGTGACACGTAGACATTTTATGAAGTTGGCCGATTTTGTTCCAAAAGAACAATATCTTATTTTCACTCAGAGTTGGAAATTCAAGCGGCTGTCAACCTTTACTTTGTTAATGCGAAGTTGGGTATTCTTACGGGCCCGCAACATTTGTCGCTTTGGTGCTCAGTTTTAATTGCTTCGTCACGCTCTCGTGCAGCCGGGAAGAGAATGAAAGGACAATGGAATAGACCTATACGAAGTGCTTTATTTTTACGGCCCCATACAAATAGTCTCTTCCTCGTGGTCAAGCGTTATTTCAAACATACAGCGAATTAAGGCAAATACGCCTTCGCAAATGTCAGATTATACACAGCAGTTTAAACAAGAACACATTAGTCTCAACTGCCTAATTATTCATTTGCAGTTTGCACTCAAGAGCTCACTGTATTACAAATTTCTTCCTATTCGAACAGATGTTTCTTGGAAGTCTACTAGTCTATAGGCCTTGTTGCACTGTGCTCTATCTTGTCGTCTCGTGATACCTAACGAAGAACTATGTAAAAAATTGTCTGTAAATATAATTATGGTAGTAGATCGAAACTGGAGTGTCTTCCCGTGCAAGCAGGTGCCGTTTTTGAGATATAACCGTTTGAATATTAAAAAATTTTAGCGGATGAATACTATTGCGCATAAAGCGCATCACCGCTTTTTCGTAATTAGATGTTGCCGTGTACAGTTTCTAAATGTTTTTTGCTCAGTGTTCGATAACATTTTTAACTGAAGTAGAAAAAAATATCTAATATATTGATTTTTAAGTTAAATTGTAAGCTGAATTTAATTATTTTTGTATAATTTTTAAATGAAGTGACAGCATCTAACTCATAAAAAATTAACTTATGCAAGTTAAAATTTGGAAACATGTTCTTATCAGCTGTTTCGTCATAGTTACACCAAACAGCTGATCAAGGTAAAACAACGAAATAGTGGAACTGGCAGTCTACAAGTGCTAGTGGCACAAACTTAGGTAGGTTTGGCTGCTGAAGTGTAGAGATAGATAAAATTAAAAAGTTGAAGCGGTATTATTATACCTAGCTTATTAAAAGTCAGTTAGCCTAGCTTATCGAAATGACTTGTAGGTTTACTTGCAGAAACGTCATATAACCTACGTATCTGTATACTCTGTTGCTGGATAGGTTTGTGAGGAAATGATGTTAAAAAGTCAGGCTACAGTTACGTGCTTTTTGTGGTAATCCAGTATCTGGGTGCAATTCCTACGTACAGACTAGTTTTCCATACTGCTCAGATGGGCGAGTGATTAGAGCGTCCGCCTCGGGAGCTGTAGACTTGGGTTTGATTCCAGGTCGGGTCAAACCAATGGCAATAAAAATGGTATTCACAGCTTCCCTGCTTGACGCTCAGCATTATACGGACAGTGTGAGAACAAGCCGGCAAGTTTACTTGTTGTGCCGTTTGGAAATGCACTTAGCGGCATTCCCCCATCTTGGTGTTGTTGACAGATGGCCGGCAACTCCTCAGCGAGCTCGTATAGCGCATTGATCGCTTTCACGTGATAGTAGGATAAATATGCGACTAAATACAAAAATACTCTACCAATACTATTGGTGCTAATCAGGGCCGGAACTAGGCAATGCGGGGCCTTCGCCAAAATCATCTTTCGGGGCCCCCTAAATATTTATTCTTGGATGGTGATGCAAAAGAGCGAGCCCCGAAGGGGCGATGCCAAGCTAGGGGGTCTGGGGACATGCCCCCCAGAAAATTTTGCGGAATTTGACCTTATTTTGGAGGCTTTTTGTGCGTTTTGAGCCTTCAAAATTCTTCAGTTTTAACAAGGTTTAGTAGTCTGTTTAACCAGGTCCCTTCCAAACCCACTAAAATAATGCTGCAAGCAAACCCTACTCTAACATTTCGCTACCTATGCGAAGAAAAAACGTTTTTAAGGCTTATTTTTGCGCCTTTCACTTGAGGATGAGGGGCCCTTGGTATGCTACTAAACGTTTGTTTGCTAGTTTTGCGACTGCTATTTTTTGAAAAATTTGCAGGGGCCCTATGGTCTAAAGTATAAATATGGTATGGGGGCCCCACATCGCGTGAGTTAAGACAAAAATATATTGAATCTTAGAATAGGCCTATTTAAGGCACCTTTATCATACGTTGGGTAAATAGTACTACGTACTGACTATTTACGGGGCCCCCTTTTTGTGCGAGTCCCCCCCGGTTGGGGGTTCGGGGGGCGCTAGTTTCGGCACTGGTGCTAATAGATCTCATTCAGCTTGGCGCGTATCATTTTCATTTATCGGTGAGTAATAATTTAGAGAATCAATGGCCGTTAGCTCAGTTGTCAAGCGCACGCTTTCGATGCGGGAGGTCTGGGGTTCGATTCCCGGACCGTTCAAATCGGCACAGTGTCGCCAACGGCTCGCCACCGCTGCGACGTTTCTTCGGAGCTGTGTAGCCCAGGCGCTAAGCCGCGGAGATGGGCCCCGCAACTCGTTACACGCTTCGGCGTAATACCGCGAGTAAAATGAAGATTTGATTTTGATTTGATGAAATGCATAATTGTTCACTATGATGACGTCTATGAAAGTGATCCAAAAAAGTTTACTGCAACAAGTTTCAGCACTCTAAAGTAATGTGCTTATAAATGGCTGAGTTTGGATTGTATTGAAAAAGTTATTGCTGCTAAAAATTTACAATTATATGGGATATAAATTCATTAACTGATCTGTCACCGAGCGCCCATAGACATGGTTTTCATCAATAATGCTATTTTCGTTTTACCAATGAAAGAAGTATTGAAAGGCGCGTATGTTCGAATTCTAAAAGAATATTTCCAGAAGATGATTCTCCTGAAAGAATTGAAAGTTTGTCCATACAAGCGTTGCGGTCATCAAGTTCATTCAACATATGTGAAAAAAAAAAAAGAAATCAGTGACTTGACAGAGGCGATGATCTCTGCTTTTCCATCCACTTCAGGAAGATGTCTTTCAATATTTTGTAAGCAATTACGACATGTTCTGTGCTACGCAAGCCTCTGCTTTCCCTACTTTTGCCCTGTTGCAGCCATTTGGTGTCTACTTTATTACACTTTATTTGCTGTACCCGTCGATTAGATTGGGAAGGTCATTTAAATACTTTGGAGAAGATAACTCCTTGGCTGCTTGCCTACGATTGTGTGAATTATTCTCGCTACGTTCCTGTCTATTTGCATGAAATGCGTGAATTTGAAAAAGCACACCCATTTGCTCTTGAGCATTTACGTGCTGGTGAATTTCCAATTCAGCAACAAGAGCGATACGGATTTTTCGCAACAGCAGCAGATCAAGTGATTGAGCAGACTGTTAACAGAGACAATAAATTAGTGTTCTTGCGTTAGAAACGGCGTATCATGCACCGAACTCTGCTCTTGCGTTGTTTGTGAAAATGATTCGGAGACCGTAATTGAAGTAGAACTAGTGAATGATGTCAGTAATGACGACGATGATAGTGATGACAACCAATTTGTAGCTAGTTGAAAAATGTTAAAATGTGTTTGTCGTAACTAAAGGTTTTATTTTAATGTAACGAAATTTAATATAGCTTATTCACACCAAATTTCTCTTTGTTTTTCAAGTAATAAGACCTGCTTATCAATGTAGCCTATAGGTGTTTTAGCTAGATACAAAATTTAGTCAATGAAAATATATTACGGCGTAAAAATTTATGTTTATATCTTTTTAAAGTAGATTGGCAGCAACGAACAGTAACTAATAAAATTAATTTGCTGATCCAATAAAGTTCTTTTTCGTAAAATATATTTCTTTCGAGAATTATGATGCCATTATTTAATTGCACAAAACTGACGCAAAAGGGTACCGGTATGTTGTTTTTGGTTACATTAAAAAAATACTTTGAAGTGCTTAATTTATACCAATTGAATTCCTTAGCGTTAACTTGATGCAGTAGTTGAAATACGTGAAGTATTGTAAAGTTATCAGCTGTTAGAGAGTAGGATAATCATCTCGTAACCTAGAAAGTATTTGACAAAACTGGATAATATTTGAAGGTGTGCCAGTATGTACCGTATGCTTACTTTAGCCACGTCAAGTTTCACATTGTTTTTCAATGAAAATAGTGGTTAAAAAATTTATGTACACTCTGTTCAGAGAAAGTTTTTACTTGTGGGTGATATGACGTCATCAACTTATGACGTCAGTGTTTGGCACAAAAGCAAATTATTGACTGAAAATGTCCCAAACTATTTTTAAGTGTTTGCAGCAATTACTCGATACAATTATTTACTATCTCGTATGATTGCGCGTTAAGCTAGCGGTAAATAACTAATTGTTGTACGTCTATAGAAGAAAAAAAAATACTCCATCAAACTAGTCAAAGTTTTGCAGATGTGTTAATATGTATACTTAGATTTTCCAAGCCAAACTTCAGCTTTTTAAACTTACTATATATGAAGTTATAAGGAACTGTATATGCACCCTGTCTAGCAAAAATATATTTTTTGCAAAATCTTATTTGTGAGTTATGACGTCATCAACTTATAACGTCAGTATTTGAAATAGATGCAAATTATTGACTAGAGATGTCTCCAAGCTATTTTAAAGTGTTTGTATTGCTAACACAAGAAGTGGAAGCAATTACTCAATATGATTATTTATTTTCTGGTCTGGTTGCGGTTTAAGCTAATGGTTAATATGTAATCATTGTAGGTCAATAGCAAAAAAACTACTGAATAAAACTGGTCGAAATTTTGCAGATGTGGTAATATGTATATTTGGATTTTTCACACCAATTTTTAGCTTGTTAAACGTACTACAACCGAACTTACAAGGAACTGTATACACCCCATCCAGAAAAATAATTGTTTTTACAAAATCTTTTACTTGTAGGTTATGACGTCATCAACTTATGACGTCACCGTTTGGCATGGACATAGTCTGTCAACCAAAGATTACTTTGAAAGTGGTCTGATGCATTTACATCAACCACAAAAAAATTTAGAGGCTTTTAAGTGTGTGGAATTTCTGCATCTTTGAAAGAGCTATTTTTGTCTTCATGACGTCATTATGACGTAACGGCACCTGTTGGACACGGAAGACACGAGATTTAAATTCGGCATTTCTTAATCTTTAAATTTACGAAGTTTCATCTAGTTCTTCGATGGGTATCACGAAATCCATTTTCTAGGCGTTTTTTGTGATAGCGTAACAAGGCCTACTAACCTTGCAAAAACGTGACACATGTTCTACAATAGTACAATGCGCGTCGTGGCAGTGGCATTTCAGCAGCAGACTCTAGCCTAGAGCTGAATTTCTAACCGATTTTGAAACGATCTAAACTGAATTCTTTCGCAAGTGCTCCAAAAAGCTACCTCACATCTCATAATCAGCAAGGTGGCAGGGAACTTTAACTACAATCATTATAGTCAAGTGAGCTACTCAACTTAAAGAGCTAATTGGCCGGTTAAGGGAACCCGAGCTAAGACTGCTAAAACTTGTCTTTTAATTATTGGTGGTAGCCTACATACTTATTCGATTCTTCTTAAATGCATGAAACAGCAAAATGGACTAAAACTTTTTTGACTCGTAAGGGAGTCGTAGCCCTCTATACTCTCCAAAAAATTCTCGATCCACCCTTGAGGCTACTGGTACAGCACAAGGCATAAACTATTCGAATGCTCGATCACAAAATGACTCGCCGTTACACCTGTGAGCTTAGCTCGAGCTCAGACTTTGAAAATATTTACCAAAATTGACTAGGCCCAAAGTAGTTCCTTTTTGCTTCAGGAAGGTTTACTTCTAACTCTGCAAACACAACGACTGTTTGCTTTGAGTGAACAAACTTTGTAAACACACTTTCTGGACCACACGTTAAAATACTCTTTATGCGGTTTTCACATTCCTTTTTTAACTGCACTCCTGCACAATATACTGCAGCAACTCCAACGAAACATAGATACTGACACACAACAGAATTACATTGACTAGCGACTAGCTAGCAGAGCGTAATTCGTTTCACAGAAACGTCCATTCGCCAAATGCCTTTGATTGAACCAGAGTTTTCTCTATAATTGAACACTCGAGATGCCGAAGGAGCCAAACCGCATTTCACGCTCTGGTCATTTTGCTATTACGTCACCATTTGTACATCAAAACAGTTGAAATGTATTGAAACCAACAACGGAAGCGTGACGATCTCGCTCACGAGAGGCGTTTAGCCATGGTTCGCGCGGTTTCTTGTGTATACAAAGTTTACAAAACGACGCGAAACCTTGAAAAGTAATAATGGATAACTAGTTGCCGTAAAAAGCGCATTTTACGTACAGCTCAATAGTTAAGCCCCGATAAACTTATTCGATTCTTGTTATTCTCTAAGGAAAAACGTGCAATGCATATCCAGAATCTCTGTTTTGTATTGAACGTCTTTTCCGGTTTTTTGACTGTTTACTGTTCTGAACAAAAGTTTAATTTGTTAACGGGTACAGCAGCGTCCTTGTTCCCTGCAGCTGCATCTTGCTTCGAAACCGCAAAATCAAAGCTTGCTTGAGGAGAGTGACAATTGTAACCTTGAGGTGATAACCTCTCTGGCGTGAGTGTTTTACTTAAAATTACTGAAAAAATTGCCATGTTCATTTCTTCAGGATTTGGATTTCCATGTATGTAAGCATAATCTGTATTCTTCAGAATTTTCACTTCAAAAAAGATGCTCGGGAAACTTCATACAGTTTACGCTTGACCACGTTTTACTTACCGTACCTTGATTTACACAGCTGGTAGATTTGTAAAGAGGTGCATCGCCTTGTTGCATTCAATATATTCAAACTATACAGTTCTGCGCTTCCTGAATAGCGAAAGCTTACGTATAACGTCAAAGCTTTATCGAGTGAATAGGGATCACGTGATGATAAAATGAATAAAAATACCGTGGGAGATACATGCAGTGGCGTAAGCCACGGGGGGGCTTGAAGGTTACAACCCCCCCTCCAATTGAACCTCCAATTACGCCATACATAATCGAAACTGTGCGTACAAAATCCATCATTGGTGAAGCACTCAAAGTTAGGGGCCAAAAATTAGACAAACTTTCCTCACAAGTTGTTCAAAAAGCACTAAAATGGCCATTGCAGTATGCAAATTTTCAAAAATATTCTGGGGGAGCATGCCCCCTGACCCCCTACCCTAAAGTCGCTTTTGGCACTTAAGTTGCTTAAAATTAACCCTGCCGGCAGTGGCGGATCCGGGGGAGGATGTGATGGATGCAACCCCCCACCACCAGCCATTCAAAATTAGGGGCCTGAAATATAAACAAAATTTGCCTGAAAATTGTTCAAAAAGCACTAAAATGGCTATCACAGTATGTAAATTTTCAAAAAATTTCCGGAGAAGCATGCCCCCGGACCCCCCTAGAGTCGTTTTTGTTACTAAGTTGCTCAAAATCAACTCTGCCGGAAAAAACTGCCCTTGAAAAACTGACGAAATATTATGTCCCTTCCCTAAAAAAATTCTGAATACGCCCCTGACATGAAACATTGTCAAAAGGCTTACTTATGCTCGTTTCCGAGTTTAAACGTCCTTGCATTTGGTTAGCATTCAACCTAATTCAAAATTACATGTACTCCACCAAAACTTTCTAGATCAGCTCCTGTATACAACGTATGGTCAAATTTCTCAACCCCCCATTGCAAAATCCTGGCTACGCTAGTGGATACAACATACCGTTTAATTAAATACCATCGGCCCACTTACAGCAGAATTTGAAAAGCAACTTAAATTCCTTGCTGGTCGTATCCCGTGCATTGTACAAACTGTATTTGCGTCATAGTCACACTCAGGGCCGGATTTGCTTACAGACTGGGCAGGCTCAAGCTTTGGGCCTTGGAGAAATAAGAGGCCCCCGTCACGAACAACGAAGATCTGTTTTTTGAGATCGACCATCCAGACCTTTCCTTTTTTTGGAAATCGACCATCAGATTTAAAATCAATTTCTAAAACATTCTTGTTCATTAAGAGTTTTTTCTTCTCAAAAATATTCAGCAGGCCTAGCCTACGCTACTAATTATATCCTTTATACGAGCCTTCATTTCACACAAGCAAGCCTTATGCATATAGGCCTTACTGCCAATCTCTCCTAATAAGTAATTACCCAGCAAATTTCCGACATTATCTCGACTGAAGCTCACTGCGGTCTCAAATTTATGTCAATCTTTACGTCGTTCTCGGCATAAAAATTGTAGCTGGTTATATCTAAATATAACGTCAAATCTTTACGCAAGTTTTGATGTTATACACACGTCCTGCTTGAAACGTTGAACAAAATGCCATATCCTGCAGAAAATTCTTACGTCACAGATCAGATAACAATGGCATAATACGGTAATCTGCATCCAAAAACCTATGAGCTATTTTTAGCGTATCTTTGAAGTTAAATTAAGCAAAGAGTCTTATATAGTCAACCAGCATAAGCTAGTATTTCGTGTGCAAGAGCATTCAGCTCCATGCGTGTGAGAAATGATGAGGTAGTGAGTATGATATTAAAATGGAACATCAATTTTCAAACTGCGCACGCTTGATATCTGCTTCACTTCGGCATTTTTTTTCAAATATTCTGCACAGCAAGCGAAAAAAACAGATAATTGAATTTCTTTACTGAACCCACAACACTGCTGCTTGCCCAGTCTGTCTAGTGATACTGTTGCAACTTTTAAACGGTCAACGATGTTACGTCATTCCAATGGTATGTTTTATACCAGGGGTCAGCAAACTTTTTGTACTACTGGGCCAAATCTGCACACTTCCGGTAACGTGCGAGCCGTATAAATTTCAACCTAAACATTATCCCTAAAAAAATGGTACACCCGCAACCTTTATTTTTGTGTTAAGGATTGCGCAAGGAGACGTGTTTTTGCCGTGTCCTATTTATTATCAAACACATATTAAAACGCAATGCATTGTTTTTAATTACTTATCATTATCATTGTGAAGGATGATTATGTTTTTGTGTCATGGCCAAGGTGTTAAAATCAGCTGGCAACTTTGTTGATGATATTTGCGATACGTCATTTAAATGACGATCTGACAGGAGAGTAGGTCTTAACCCGACGTTTGGGGGAAAATTGCGCGTCGGAACCGTGAAGACCTTTTTTTTTTTTTTTTTTGGTCTTCACTTGAAGTTAGGGGAAAATTGGACCTCGGTAGACGTGAAGGTTTGATTGAATTGTGCTTAACCGTTTCTTTTAAGTTCTTGATGATTACTTTACACACTGAAGTAATCACTTGGGACTTAAAAGTAATCACTAAGTACTTAGAAGTAATGGTTAAGCACATCTCTACCAAAACTTCACGTCTACCGACGTCCAATTTTCTCCCAAACATCAGGTGAAGACCAACAAAAAAAAAAAAGATCTTCACTCCACCCACGTCTAATTTACCCCCAAAATTCAGGTGAAGACCAAAAAAAATCCGACGTCCAATTTTCCCTCAAACAAGGATTCGTGTTTTCCTAAACGAATACAAGTACTGGATAAAAACTATGGAATATCTTCTCTAGAGTAGAGATGAGCTTAACGGTTACTTTTGAGTAAGTTCCAAATGATTACTTTACAAAAGACGTCGGAAGACGTGAAGACCTTTTTTTTGGTCTTCACCCGATGTTTGGGGGAAATTTGGACGTCGGGGCCCCGGATGATGATTTCGGGGGAGGCCACGCATTGCCTAGTTTCGGCCCTGGATGGCAAACGAATACAATTTGGAATCGGTATTTTAACAAAACAAATCTGTTACTATCCGTTACTTCTTCATAACCGTTACTTTTTAACAAATAATTACTATTCGCCCATCTCTAATACGAAGTTTATTCTTTAACTGCCATACAGGTCTGAAGGTCTGACATATCAAGCAAACAGCTTTTAAATAATGCTCAACAAAAAAATAACTTTCCGTCCAAGCACTTTGGAATTTTCCACCCTCGTCGTTAACTTGCTACGTTTCCCAGCCATTCTGATGTCAAATTAAAGAAAATTGAAATAATTTGCTGAACAAAGATTCGGTCAAGTATTAAATTAAATCTAATCTTAGGTAACTGAATATTCACTTCACTTTCACTTTACCACCAAACGCCTGCAACGCACACGGCACCTGTGGTCGTGGGGCAAATTACTGGTAAATCGGTTTCACTTCTGTTACATCATAATTACACATAATGAATGAGTGCTTTCGCTTGCATCATTTCTTGACAATTTTGTGCACTAAAAATAAGATCGTTCGAGGGCCGCAAAAAGTTTGTCCGCGGGTCGCAGTTTGCCGACCCCTGTTTTATGCCGATAAGAACGAGCATTGTGAGGATATCATTGCAAGCTGTAGCTTGGCACAACCGGTTAAAAATGATCGTGCCAATGATCTAGGAAGCTCTGCATTAGTGCAGGGGCGGATCCAGAAAATTTTGGTGGGGGGATGCAGTTTTGAATTAGGTTGAATGTTAACTGAATGCAAAGATGTTAAACCCGAAAAAGAGCGTAAATAAGTCCTTTTTAGAAAATCTGTTCATGTGAGGGGAGTATAGCCTATTCACAACTTTTTAGCACCAAATTTTAACATTTTTTAAGCGTATTTTTTTTTTGGCAAAGTTAAGTTTGAAGCAAATAGGGAAACAAAATAATTCTAGGGGGGCACGGGGGCATGCTCCCCCGGTAATTTTTTGAAAATTTACATACTGTAATGGGCATTTTAGCGGTTTTTGAACAATTTGATACGCAAATTTTGTTTTTTTGCACTAATTAGTCTTTTCCCCAAATATATATCATTTTGTTCGCATATTTTCAATTTATGCGTGGCTAAAGATCTGTTTGCACTAAATGCGATTTTAATCCGATTTGTTGTCGCACGAAATTTTATCCAATTTTTGACGTAAGAAAGAAGTTGGTGTAAATATCTCCACACAACTCGAATCCCAACAGTTTTGCTTTTTGTCGGTTATTTTGTAAAGCATCTTACAATTGTTTTCTAAAATGCCGTGCAAAGTGATGTAGTTTTACGTCATAACTTCTAACTGTTTCGTGACCTACGTCACCTTACGTAGGGGAAAGTGCGGATCCATGGTCATGTTGGTCTCATGAACCACCCACTCCAGCTTTCTATGGAAAAGTAGTTCAGATTTTTTATCGACTGTAGTTGGCAACACTAGGTTGGTTACGCATGATCAGAAATGCTCAGTGAGAAGTGAACAGGTAGTAGCGTAGTGTGTATTTTTCCAACGCATAGCACATAACATAACAGCAATCATCCAAGAAAAAAAAAAAACGTAATATACCACACTGGGTCAAGATCTGTTGTGCAAGCTTTGGAGGGGAATGACAAAAAGCCCAAGGGTTATCAAGTCTGTCACACCTGTGAAAGCTATCTTTAAGTTATATATGCAATAAGACCTTCAAGTTATATATGCAATAATATATGCATTTTTTTATGATTTTATGAAATGTCGAGTAAATAAAGGTTTTGTCATGCTGTAATTTGTCATTGGGTTTGCCAGATGAGAATAAGTCTTGTTAACTACTCTATGCAATATCGTATTAAGCTACACCAAGGACAGAAGTAGGAGCTATGCGCACAGCGAGAATACATCGGTCAACAAAATCTCAACGAAAATAGAAAAGAACAAAACATAACAAATCACAAGATTACAGCTAGCAGCAGATTTTTATGATTATTTTCGCTTCCATTATATGAGGAACAATATAAGGAAAACTACTGTTTCACCGTTTACTAAAGCATAATACACAAGATTACTTCACTATTTCATGTAACTACATAACGTGTGATGCTTGACTAGTTTTTGGAATGTTTGTTTTGTTTGATCTTCAGATATACTTCTAGGTAAACTATTCCATATTATTGCGCCAGAATACAGAAGAGATTTCTGGCCAGTAATTGTGTCGCAACGAGAAACTTAAGTATTTTGCGCTAGTTGCCATTCGAGTAACGTGATAATGCTTTGTTATTACAGTATCAAAATAATTATCAAAATTTCTTGGTAGTACTGAATTATTATAAATAAACATAAACTTTAAGAATTAAAGCTTATAAAGTTCAGGTATTTGTAACAACTTCAATTTATTGTACAATGGGAGAACAGCATCATAACGGCTGCAATTTTTGTAAATAGATTACCCTATTCATCAATACAATTAGAGGTTTTATGGTAGTTGTACATACACGTCCCCAAGATAAGACACCATGCATTAGCTTTGAATGGACTAATGCATAATACACTTGGATAAGGATTTTTTTTATTAACAAGCTTTCTTAATTTGTAAAATATTCCTGCAGTTTTACTTAATTTCTTAAGAAGATATGAAATGTGAGCCTTCCCGCTTAACTTTTCATCAAATATTACACCTAAGTATTTGTACTCTCTCATGCTTTCTAACTTGTGATCATGAATTTAAAATTTTGTATTTGGATATTGCTAAAAGATCTAGGAACAATGAGCATAAATTGGAATTTACTTAAGTTAATTGTAAGCTTATTGCAATTAATCCATTTTTCTACTTCAATTAGCGATTGATTTACCTTATACTCAAGAGATGTTAGGTTTTTGGAAGATACTGTAGATAAAGCAGAGTATCATCAGCAAACTGTATAAGCTTAAATGATGATGCATGTTCGAAGTCATTGATGTAGAGCAGAAACAAAAATGGGCCTAGAACTGAGCCTTGTGGTACCCCATAGTTTAATGCTTGATAGTCTGATCTTTTTTCATTGGTTTCTACATACTGGGATCTATTACTTAAATATGAAATCAATAAATTTGAAGCATTTCCTAGAATTCTATAAAATTGCAATTTACTTATCAGAATGTCATGGTCTACAGAATCAAAACCTACAAGTTCAGTGAATCGTGTGACACCAAAGCAGGTTCGACCTTAGCCTAAAGCACTGCGTAGATCATCCAAATCAAACCGTAAAAGAATCAAGTCTGCAATTATTACCGATTCCTCAGTAAAGCAATTTCTGTTTTAAACAAGATCACCTCGTCCTCAGACTTCGTGCAAAAAAATTACTGGAAAAAAGCAGTTGAAATCTCTCCGACGGCCTGATTCAGAAAGTTCCAGTGAAAATGAAGAAAATGTCTTGTTTATCAACAAGTTTTCATCAGAAAGCATCAGAAAGTTTTAGTGAATTTATCGGCCTAGGCTACAATTTTTATAGACTTTCATTGTCGGCAGTAAAAGTGCTTTTGTAGGCCTTGAGATATAAAAAAGACTTTTGATTCTGTTTCCCATTATAAATTACTAAAAAAGCTTGAACATTATGGAATCAGAGGAGTGGCAAATCAACTCTTACAATCTTATTTAAGCAAAAGAAAGTAGTTTGTAAGCTTCAACAATGTCTCTTCATCCTTAAAATTCATTAATTTTGGAGTGCCTCAAGGATCGATATTAGGTCCCCTTCTATTTTTGATATATATTAATGATCTTCCCAACTGTATACATACAGTCCCAAATTCTTTGTTGCTGACACTACTTTAATATTTTCATCTGACAATATCAATAATTTGCAACGTCTGGCAAACTCAGAACTACACAGTGTTACAGAATGGATGCTCACAAATAGTCTAACCATAAATCCTACTAAAACAATATCGCTTCTCATCTCCCCTAATTATCGCAAATCATCTCTAAATTATAGCTGTTTTTTGAATGATGACCAAATTAATGCTTCTCATTATGTAAAATATCTCGGAATAATTCTGGATGATCGATTACCATTTAAAGCTCATATTAAATTTCTTGAAACTAAAATATCGCGTTCGGTTGGGATTATGTCGAAGCTAAGCTACTATTTACCTACTGAAACATTATTCACTCTATACTATGCGCTGATTCATTCTCATATTCTTTATGGTCTGCCTGTTTGGGCATCTACTTTCAATACTTACTTAAACAAATTAAAAAAATTACAAAATAGAGCTATAAGAATAATCACCAAGTCGAAAATCAAGGATAGGATTACTCCTCAGTACGTTCACCTCGGCATCCTTAAACTCAATGATCTGTACAACTTTGAAATTGCTAAATTCATGTACCAGTACGTACATGATTGTTACCTTTTCAATTTAACCATTATTTTACCTATATGCATGATGCACATTTGCACACAACACGTAACTCGACGTCAAAAGCTTTAGCGATTAAGCGTTTTTCTACAAATCGCGGTCAGAACCAAATCAAATGCAAAGGAGCCACGATCTGAAACTCCATTCCCAATCAATTCAAATTATTGACGTATCATAAATTCCTACGGGCATATAAAAAGTTTCTTTTTAATAAGTATATTTTTTTAACAGCTCAGATGCCCGAGTGGTATGGAGCATCTGTCTCGGTAGCTGTAGACTAGGGTTTGATTTCGAGTCGGGTCAAACCAATGACTCTAAAATTGGTATTCAAAGCTTCTCTGCTTGACGTTCAGCATCAAAAGGACAGTGTGGAGAACAAGCCGGCAAGTTTACTTGTTGTGCCGTTGGGAAAGGCACTTAGCGGGATTCCCCCAACTTGGTGTGGTAGACGAATGGCTGGCAACTCCTAAGCGAGCTCGTATAGCGCATTGATCGCTTTCTCGTGATAGGAGGATAAATATGCAACTAACTAACTATATCTAGTCATACTCTGACTCTGCCCAGAATACATTCTTTCTTTTTGTTTTTTGTTTGTTTTTGTATAATAAAAAGGTTGCTGCTCGACTCGAAGACCAATTGGTCCCTTCGCAGCAGCCTGTTGCTGTGTCAATGTGATTCATTTGCAGTGCTATTTTCTTTTATTGGCTGTTTATTATTCGCTGCAACGAAAATAAATTTCTGATTCCTGATTCCTAGGTTTCACCTCGGTTTCCTTTTCTTGTTGCAAGTTGGCTGTGTTTTCATTCAACCTCAGCTTTATTTTCAACAATGAAAGTGCTTTTGTAGCCCTAGGTTTCACCTCGGTTTGGTTTTATTGTGGCAAGTTGGCTGTGTTTCCATTCAACCTCAGCTTTATTTTCAACAATGAAAGTGCTTTTGTAGCCCTAGGTTTCACCTCGGTTTGGTTTTATTGTTGCAAGTTGGCTGTGTTTCCATTCAACCTCAGCTTTATTTTCAACAATGAAAGTGCTTTTGAGGGCCTAGGTTTCACCTCGATTTGGTTTTATTGTTGCAAGTTAGTAGTGTTTCCATTCAACCTCAGCTTTATTTTCAACAATGAAAGTACTTTTGTAGGGATTGTGTAAAATATTACACATTTGATCGATTCGTTTGGTTTGAAACCTTTTGCTCTGACAAGTCTTAAAGGAAATGTCCTTAATTTTTCGTAGTTTAAATTGCTTACAGAACGTTTTTTTTAAAGGTTTAAGTTGCAGTTAGCAAACAACGCCCTTTTTTGTAAATCGTCGAATTTCACGCATCTCTTTTGCATGGTATGAAACTGCAATTTCTGGCTGGCAGAAGCAAGCAAGAAGCAAGTTTGAGTGTTCAATGTGGGAATATGCAATTGCAAGTTGATCATTTTACATTGCTTATTTAGTTACGATAAGAACTGTACTAGATAGTAGTTATCGGTAAGAATTGTAGTGATATAAGTGCTGGACTATACTGTTTCGATTGGATGTTAACTCGGGCATGTATTGTATGATATCTTTATGTATGTAATTGCTAGTGGGCAAACATTAATTTATTGCACGTGCTTTGCAGCTGCATGCCCCGACCCCCGTTATGTGCTCACGTTGAAGCTCCCGTTTGCCGAGTTTATAGTTGCAGTGAAACACTTGGTATGCGTAAATGTCTCGTGTTGCTGAAATGATATGGTAATGAATCGAAATTACATTTGATATTGTAGTTACGTCAATCCCGCTTTGCCGCTTGCTGCTCTGCCAGTCACCTTGTCGTGTATACTGTAGTCTGGATTCAGTCATAGTTCGGTAGGTTTTGCTAAAGTTTACATTTGGGTTGCTGTGTATGCAATGATTTATTTTGTTATTTGATTCATGTTGATATTGTCACGCTATATATATCATTTTGCGTTAGTGCGATGTTGATAGTCTTATTTAAGTTATATCGCATGTGTTTTACAGAAAACCGCTCCCAAACGCTCCCATCTCCTCCAGTGCGTTCCACTCAGCAATAATTTTCGTTCTGTTTTTTCCCTCAACAACTCCTAATTTTTACTGCACTTGCTTTCAATATACGATTCTGTTCAACCTATTTTTGTTTGGATTATATTCGGCGGACCGGAAGAAAGGAGCGCGTATTCGCTTATGACGAATTTAACCACCCGCCCTGTAATACCACTGAGCGCTATTACAGATTGGTTTTATTGCTGATTGGTTGTGCTTTTATTTGGCCTCTGCTTTTATTGTCTGTTACGTTGCTTTTTATTGGTTTTAAAATTTGTTTTCGTGGCTTGATTCTTTCTTGGTTTCCAGTTGGCACCAGTGCTGGCCTAGTTTGCTAAAAAAAGTTAAAGTAAAGGAATCGTTTTTTTTTAACCAAAATATGTCTTCCTTTTGGCTTCCTTCATCACCAGTAGATTGAGATGGATACTTTTTAACTTTCTTTTTTAGTCCAACGTTGATCGTAGTATCAATAATGTGTTTTTATGCTTTTATTTTTGCTAAATTCGTGCAAACAACCGGTAAACGGCGTTTTATGCTTCATCTTTATTGCGGTTCATGGGAGCAAGTGTAGTGGCTAAAGGGTTTTTACTTTTTTTTCTGTGTGGGCCCTTGAGCTACATCCATTTGAGGATCAATAACAGCCAACCTGTCAAAGTTATTACTTCAACCTACTCATGGTATCATTGGAGTGCAAAAGCGCATATTCCTGTAAAATTCCAACTTTATAGTCATTCAAAACACAACTTAGAAACGATCGTTCAAAAAATGGCTCAGAGGTCCTCACTTTCCCCTACAAAAAGTTGCATCGTATTCTGTGTAACACATCTTAAGGCGTAAGAGCTATTGTTGAATCGAAGAGGTTCGAAATTATGGAAGGGTTTTATCAAAAACATTGTTGAAATTGGCTGGTGAGGGGATGCAACCCCTACATCCCTCCCCCCTGGATCCGCCCCTGCATAAGTGCATAATGTTGTCTGCTGTTGTTCCTTTATTGATATTTGTAAGCCCCTGCTTTCGGCTCGCATTTCGTGGTCACAAAACTGCTGCAAAAGGTCTTGTCGAAATACAGTCCGTTCAAATTAATTCGAACTTCAGCGCAATATTTCCAACTGCCAATGGTGCTGATACATTATACCACATACTGCCTCAACAGTAGTAAAGCCCAAATGCTTGTGTAAATGTGTACCTTTGGCTCCTTGCTCTGTGTAGAATCAGCTAGAAAAAACACAAGCCCACTGAAAAAACATTTTCATTTGTTTTCTTCGTTTTGTTTTATTACGCCTTACCTTTCATAGTATTTTGTATTTATTTTTGTATATATTTGTATTTAGTTGCACATTTATCTCTCTATCACGAAAAGCGACCAAAGCGCTATACGAGCTCGCTACCACACCACGATGGGAAAATTCCGCTAAGTGCCTTTCCCAACGGCACAACAAGATAATCTTGCCGGCTTGTTCTCGACACTGTCCCCTCAATGCTGCGCGTCAAGCAGGAAGCTGTGAATACCAATTTTAGAGTCATTGGTTTTACCCGACTAGGAATCAAACCCAAGTCGACAGCTCCCGAGACGGACGCTCTCACCACTCGGCCATCTGCGCT